>PVLC010047123.1:0-11174 GCA_004027655.1 Graphiurus murinus
GTACTGGGGATTGAACTCAGGGGCACTCTACCTCCGAGCTATACCCCCAGCCCTATTTTTTATTCTTTATTTTGAAACCGAGTCTCACTAAGTTGTGGAGTGCCTCACTAGGTAGCTGAGGCTGGTCGCGAACCCGGATCCTCTGGTCTCAGCCTCCCGAATGCTGGGATTACAAGCGTGCGCCACCACGCCCGGCTCTATTTTTTATTCTTTATTTTGAAACCGAGTCTCACTAAGTTGCGGAGTGCCTCACTAGGTAGCTGAGGCTGGCCGCGAACCCGGATCCTCTGGTCTCAGCCTCCCGAATGCTGGGATTACAAGTGTGCGCCACCACGCCCGGCTAGGTACTTGTTTTATTTTATTTTTTTTTTATTTTTTTATTTTTTTTGTGGTACTGGGGATTGAACTCAGGGGCATTCTACCTCCGAGCTATACCCCCAGCCCTATTTTTTTTATTTATTCTTTATTTTGAAACCGAGTCTCACTAAGTTGCGGAGTGCCTCACTAGGTAGCTGAGGCTGGCCGCGAACCCGGATCCTCCGGTCTCAGCCTCCCGAATGCTGGGATTACAAGCGTGCGCCACCACGCCCGGCTGGTACTTGTTTTATTAACGATACTTGGTCCCTCTGTACATAAATACTACAAGTAGTCTGCCACTGAGATACACTCCTAGTTTTTATTTTTATTGAGACAGGGTCTCACTAGTTACCCAAGATAGTTGTGAACTTGTGTGTGTGTTTGTGTGTGTGTGCACTACTGGGGATTGAACCCAGGGTATTCTACCTCCAAGCTACACTGCCAGCCCTCAACCCTTTTTATTTTTTTGTTTTGAAATACAGTTTCACTAGATTGCTGAGGCTGGTCTTGAACCTATGATGCTCCTGTCTCAGCCTCCCAAGTACTGGGATTATCAGTGTGAGCCATCAAGCCTGGCTATATAATAATCTTTCAATCTTTCTTTTTTTTTTCCTTTATAGCTATTAGTCTTAAGACTATTTTCCTCAATACGAAAACCATATCAATATTTGGAAGAGCCTTTGCTTCAGAGCAAAGGAATGCAGATTTTATACTGAGAGCAATCGAAAGCCACTGGGGCTTTTTAAATGGGAATTTTTTTTCCCCCTGAAGATACTTTCAATGAATTATGCAGGATGTTCCAATCTAGAAAGAACTCTGCAGGGCCATTATTAAAAAACTACAATAATACACTAAGAGTAGCTGAAGGCCTGGAGTAAAGCCATGGGCATAGGGAAAAAAGAAACAAGACAGTAGAATAAATTGTTTAGGGTTGGGGTTGTAGCTTGGTCATAGAGTGTGTGCTTAGCAAGCAAGCAGGATTCCCTCAGTTTGATCCTCAGCACATGAAAAAAAGAAAAAAGGAAAAAAAAAGAGCAAAGAAAAGGATTGAGGAATTGAATGAGTGATTAGAGTGAGAGAAAGAGAGGACTAGAATAGCACTCAAGTTTTAGCTTGAGTGAGTTGGTTGATGGTGAGAAGCTCCATCTAGATTAGGAATGAAGAGGACAAAGCGGGTTTTGGCAGCCGCACACCACATGAAGACAGTGCAGTCAGTGACGCACCATGTGTATGAGGATGGTCCCAGAGGTCAGAGGTCATATTGCCTAGTGAGGTTGTAGTGGTCTTATTTTGTGTTAATGTGTTAAGTGTACTCGATGATGTTCACATGACTGTGAAATTGGCTAGTGATGCATTTCTTTCTTTCTTTTTTTTTTTTTTTTTGCGGTACTGGAGATTGAACTCAAGGGCATTCTACCTCCGAGCTATACGCCCAGCACTGTTTTTTATTCTTTATTTTGAAACAGGGTCTCACTAAGTTGCAGAGTGCCTCACTAGGTAGCTGAGGCTAGCTGGGAACCTGCCATCCTCCTGTCTCAGCTTCCCAAATGTTGGGATTATAAGTGTGCGCCACCACGCCCGGCTGTGGTGCATTTCTTAGAATGTATCCCATTATTGCCACATGCCTCACGGCCCTAATCCCAATACTTGGGAGGATGAAATGGGAGGATCATAGGTTTGAGCCCAGCCTCAGCATATTAGTGAGACTCTGTTTCCAAAAAATAAATAATAAGGGCTAGGGTATAGATCAGAGGTAGAATGCTCCTGGGTCCAAAGCCCAGTACAAATAAAATACAATTTGTAATCGCAGTACTTGGGAGGCTGAGACCAGAGGATCTGGGTTTCCGGCCAGCCTCAACTCCTTAGTAAGGACCTCCACAACTTAGTGAGACCCTGTCTCAAAATAAAGAATAAGAAATAGAAAAAAAAAAAAAAAAAAAAAAGAATAAGAAATAGGACTGGGGTGTAGCTCGGAGATAGAATGCCCCTGGGTTCAATCCCCAGTACCCCCCCCCACACAAAATAAATTAAAAAAAATAATAAATAAATAAATTTTAAAAAATGGATGAGGCCAAGGGACTAAAATCAGAATATTATAGTGACACATGCATATCCATGTTTATAGCAGCACAATTCACAGAACCAACCTAGGTGTCCATCAACAGATAACTATACTGAAAAATGGTGGGGTATACACACAATGGAATTCTACTCAGCGATAAAGAAGAACAAAATTATGTCATTTGCAGGAAAATGGATGAACCTGGAAAGCATTATGCTAAGTGAGATTAGCAAGTCACAGAAAGTGAAGGGTCATGTGTTTTCTCTTACACTCAGAAGCTAGAGAGTAATTGAGATACAAGTGGGACTTTAGATAATGGAGGAGAAACTCTATAGAGTGATGGAGGGGTTTAGGAGAGGGTAGAGGAAAGAGCAGGAGAATTAATGAAGGAAACACTTCCCTGACACTGTTATGTACATATGTGAGAATACCAATGCCAATATCTATATCAAGTATGGGGAAGGGGGAGTGGGGAGGGAGCCGGGGGAGAGCCCACTAGGTGCTGTGTGCATGTATGTTCCTATTAGTCTGAACCACATTGTGATGTGAAACTACAATGCACCAATAAAAGTATACTTAAAGAATGAAGCTGAGCCAGGTGTGGTGGCACACGCTTGTAATCCCAGCATTTGGGAGGCTGAGACTGGAGGTTCCGGGTTCTCGGCCAGCTTTGGCTACCTAGTGAGGCACTCTGCAACTTAGTGAGACCCTGTTTCAAAATAAAGAATAAAAACTAGGGCTGGGGGTATAGCTCGGAGGTAGAATGCCCCTGAGTTCAATCCCAGTACCGCAAAAAAAAAAAAAAAAAAAAAAAAAAAAATGAAGCTGAGCCGGGCATGGTGGCACACGCTTGTAATCAGCATTTGGGAGGCTGAGATTGGAGGATCTGGGTTCGCAGCCAGCCTTGGCTACTTAGTGAGGCCCTCTGCAACTTAGTGAGACCCTGTTTCAAAATAATGAATAAAAAATGGGACTAGAGCTGTAGCTTGGAGGTAGATGCCCCTGAGTTCAATCCCCAGTACTGCAAAAAAATAAATAAATAAAATAAAATATTGCTTGTAAAATAGCTCAGAGGTTCAATCCCCAATACCACAAAAAGAAAGAAAAAAAGAAAGAAAAATGAGGCCAATGGAGTGGGAGAATTTGCAAGAGCTATGTCCACAAGTAAATTGAAGGGAATGGCATCAAGTCCCATGCGAGAGGTGTGGCCTGGTGTAAGAACTTACAGGATTCATGCATAATAAGAGAAAATAGATACAATTCTGCATTTGAGCCGATTAACACCCATGGTGATGGGAAAACACTTTGGTTGCTTCTGGTTTCTCAGTAAGATAACAAGATCATCAGTAGTTGGAAGTGAAGAAGCTGAAGTGGGAGGAGGGAGACGTTAACGATTTTCTGAGTGTGTGGGAGAATGGATTAGGAAACATGGCGGGATTGCCACAGGCCATCGAGGGTCTCCTTGAAAAAAGTAGTGGCCCTCAATACTGAGTGAGCCCTGTTGGCGTTTTCCTCCAGACAGTGCATAGTTTGCATGGTTGCAGACTTACTGTAGATAGAAAACTACATTTAATTAAGATTTATTTTTGCTAGGTGATTATGGCAGAGGGAGAGAGGATAAGTTGGAGTCTTTCCAAGGCGGTGATTATGATAATATAATAACAGCGCAGCCGGGTGTGTGGCGCACGCTTATAATCCCAGCATTTGGGAGGCTGAGACTGGAGGATCCGGGTTTGCAGCCAACCTCAGCTACCTAGTGAGGCACTCGGCAACTTAGTGAGACCCTGCTTCAAAAAAAAAAAAAGAATAAAAAATAGGGCTGGGGGCATAGCTCAGAGGTAGGATGCCCCTGGGTTCAATCCCCAGTACCTCAAAAAAAAAAAAAAAACAAAAACAAAAACCAAAAACAGTGCATCAAATCCAACTTGAGTTGGGAAGAAGAGGACAGGAGGCAAGTTGGGATAGTGAGAAGACAGTAGAGTTGATGGACCGGAGGTTTCAGTGGAAGTGAAGGATGATCGTGACATGGGGTAACAGAGGGAGTCAGTTTGAAAGGCAGTAAATGATCAGAGGATGGATTCTTTTTTTTTTTTTTTTTTGCGGTACTGAGGAATGAACTCAGGGGCATTCTACCTCCGAGCTAGACCCCCAGCCCTATTTTTTATTCTTTATTTCGAAACAGGGTTTCACTAAATTGCAGAGGGCCTCACTAAGTAGTTGAGGTTGGCCGAGAACCCGGATCCTCCAGTCTCAGCCTCCCAAATGCTGGGATTACAAGCATGTGCCACCACGCCCGGCTTCAGAGGATGGAATCTTGATACTGCTGTCACAGAGAGGGTGTAGTTACCAACTGTGAAAACTCCTAGGCCACACAAGTGGACAGTGGAAGCCAGGCGTGGTACTGCACGCTTGTAATCCCAGTACTTGGGAGGCTGAGACAGGAAGATCACCAGCTTCAAAGCCAGCCTCAGCTACTTAGTGAGGCCCTCTGCAATTATCCTGTTTCAAGATAAAGAATAAAAAATAAGGCCGGGCGTGGTGGCGCACGCTTCTAATCCCAGCATTCCGGAGGCTGAGACCGGAGGATCTGGGTTCGCAGCTAGCCTCAGCTACCTAGTGAGGCACTCCGCAACTTAGTGAGACTCGTTTTCAAAATAAAAAATAAAAAAATAGGGCTGGGGGTATAGCTCGGAGGTAGAATGCCACTGAGTTCAATCCCCAGTACCGCAAAAAGAAACAAACAAAAAAAGAATAAAAAATAGGGCTGGAGGTGTAGCTCAGAGGTAGAATGTCCCTGGGTTCAATCTCCAGTGCTGAAAAACAAAAACAAAACAAACAAAAAATCTACATACAACCCCCCTCCCCCCGCAAAAACAAAAACAAAAACAAAAAAACCAAAACTGGACAGTGGGTATATGAGGAATCCTCCTGTTTCAGCCTCTTGACTCCTGAGTAGCTGGGAATATAGGCAGGAGTCACCAAACTCTTTGTTTTGTTCTGTCTTATTTTACTTACTTATTTTTTTTTTTTGGCAGTACTGAGGATTGAACCCAGGGACATTTTACCTCTGAGTTACACCCCCAGCCCTATTTTATTCTTTATTTTGAAACAGGGTCTCAGCTGGGTGTGGTGGCACACGCTTGTAATCCCAGCATTTGGGAGGCTGAGACATGAGGATCCGGGTTCGCAGCCAGCATCAGCTACCTAGTGAGGCACTCCGCAACTTAGTGAGACTCGGTTTCAAAATAAAGAATAAAAAATAGGGCTGAGGGTATATCTCGGAGGTAGAATGCCCCTGAGTTGAATCCCCAACACCACCAAAAAAAAAAAAAAAAAAAAAAAAAGAAAGAAAAAAGAAACAGGGTCTCATTAAGTTGAGGAGGGCATCACTCAGCTGAGGCTGGCCCAGTATCTGCGATCCTCCTATCTCGGCCTCCCAAGTACCGGGGTTATAAGCGTGCGCCACCATGCCCAGCCTATTTTATTTTATTTTTATTTTTTTGTGGTGCTGGGAATTGAACTCAGAGAAATTCTACCTCCAGTTATACCTCCCAGCCCGATGTATTTCTTATTTGGAAACAGGGTCTCACTCGGTTGATAAGAGTCTCACTACTTGCTGAGGCTGTCCTTGAAGCTATGATCCTCCTGTCTCAGCCCCCCAAGTACAGGTACAGGGATTACAGGTGTATGCCACCATGTCTGGCTTTTTGTTCTGTTTTTCAAGGTGGGTATATGTATGTCTAGAGAGGAAAGGTAAACTTGACAAGGTGTCAGAAAGGGCAATTCATCTCATGAGGGTCATTTTGTTATCTACAAAGAGCCATAATTCCCACCTCAATGAGGCTGCTTATCCAATGAGCCATCTACGTTTCTGGGAATCAGTGATCCAAACTAGATTGGCTCCAATGAGACATTCAGGAGTCTTGACACAAGCCTTGCACAGAAAAGACCAGCTAAACCTGGCCCTTCCCAAAACCACAGTAGAAGTGCCCTCTGCTTTAGTGATGCCCAACTCATCACTACCATAGTAGGTAGCAGAAAGGTGTTTTTTTTTCCCAAGGGAAGAAGGTGGGAATGGACGCTGGTTCTTGGGGACAGGGGAAACACCCAAAACATAAGACATGCAGTAGCTGCCGTGGCCGGGCGTGGCAGTGCACACTTGTAATCTCAGTAATTGGGAGGCTGAAACAAGAGCATCAAAGTTCAAAGTCAGCCTCAGCAACTTAGGGAGAACCTGCTTAAAACAATAAATAAAAGGGCTGAGCGTGTGTGTGTGTGTGTGTGTGTGTGTGTGTGTGTGTGTGTGTGTGTGTGTGTGTGTGTGTAGCTCGGAGGTGGAAAACACCGGGTTCAATTCCCAGCACAAAAACAAGCACCCCGCTCTGGCCCTTCATGCACATGTGACAGTGGTGAGCTCCCGTGTCACAGCACGTTCACTCCTTACAGTCATTCCTCCTTATCAATAGATCGCTGGGTAGAAGCAGGCACGTGCGCGTGGGGGCAGAGCCGGGTGGGCGCGGGCCGGGCGCGGGGAGCGGGTGACCGCAGAGGCTGCAGGCAGAGCGGGACCGGGACGGCTGCGGGCTGCGGGCGCGGAGCCGCTGTCCCCACCCACCTCGCGAGCTCGGGCAGGCAGTGGTGCTTGTGGACATATTTCTGGGAGCTGTCCATGAGCTCATCGCTCTCCCGGCGACGGCGGCCGCGGCGAGGGCAGCAGCCCGCTCTCTCCCGGCGCCGCCGATAGAATCTCCGGCCTCTGCAGCGCCGCGCCCGCCCGCCCGCCATGGCCCGCAGCCCGCCCGAGCGGACCTAGGCGGAGCGGAGAGCCCGGCGACCCTGCGGGACCCGAGGAGCCCCGAGCCGCGGGAAGATGGCTTCTCCCACCTCCCCGGTCCCGGAAGGCGGGGCCTCCACCCCGCAGAACCCGGCGCGGATTCGTCAGGTGGGTGCTCCGAGCGGGGAGGGCGCCGCACCCCGGGTCCCCGCCGCCCCAAGGACAGGACCTCGCCCCTGCGCTCGGCGGGCCCGGGGAGGGGCGTCCCCAGCATGCGGCCACCGCCGGCCCGACTGGCTGTAAATCCCTGCTTCTCAGTCCCACTTTGCACGCGCGCGCGAGCACACACACACACACACACACACACACTCGCCCTGGAAAAACACACGTCTTCCAAAACCAGGCGTTTAACTTCTGCACGCGCACACACGCACACACACACACACTCACACTCATCGCCCCCCCACACAGAGGCACACGCCCAGCTGTCACATGACCCACTGCAGAGAGGTACCGTTAGGAGAAACTGAGGGGAGGAATGGGCCTCAGGTTCAAACGCCCTGAGGACCTTGAGGCGGACTGCAGACAGCCTTCACTTTGCAGCACAGGAGAGGGAACCTCTTGGGGTCTTCTCACCAGTCCTCAACTTTGCACAGAACTACGCCAACAGCTGAGGCTCTGCATTAGAGATGGAGGGCTAGGAAACGTGTCCCTGCTCTCCGAGGACTGTAGAGACGCTGCCAGCGGGCTGCACATTTCTTTGGCTATTTGAACAAACCCTGTTCTGTGTTTGTATGGCAATATTAAAACAACGGAGTTCTCCGTCTGGCTGTGATCTGTGGTTTGATATCAAGAAGGTCTTTTCCCCGTTACCATTGTCAGGAACTACAACATTAGCTCTTGAGATGATCACAGTAGTAGTGATGGTCCCCCGCCCTGTTCAGGGTTGTGAATGAGTGTGAGTCACGATTCACTAACTGCAAGTAGGGAACTTTACCAAACAGAATTAGATTCCTGTTTAGAAACAGGGAAACAATGATCGATGGATAAGGTCTGGGCTGGAAGGCATGCCAAACAGAATAGATGGTCTTTTTCACTGGCAGTGAGAAAATTTTGAAGAACACCAGGGACTCCAGAAGTTATGAAAACATGACAGGAAAATGTTGTTGACATGTAACAAGGTTTTTGTTACATCTGAATTCTAATATGTTTTTGTAGTGTTACATTAGGGTAAACCTTTGTTTATGGGCATTTCCAGTGCAATGACTAAAAATAAATGTATACATTTTATTAGTGGTAATCTGTGTCCTGAAGAAACTGTTAGGGTTTTAAATGCTTACAGGATCCAGGACTCTAATTTTATGACCATGCATTATTAATTGTACTTGAAGGTTGTTCCTTCTCTGAAGAATTGTGATAGCAGGTAATATTAAATCTGTATTTGTGATAGTTCTGTATTTAAGAATGAAGGTGAAGCCGGGCGTGGTGGCGCACGCTTGTAATCCCAGCATTCGGGAGGCTGAGACCGGAGGATCCGGGTTTGCGGCCAGCCTCAGCTACCTAGTTGAGGCACTCCACAATTTAGTGAGACTCGGTTTCAAAATAAAGAATAAAACAATAGGGCTGGGGGTGTGGCTCGGAGGTAGAATGCCCCTGAGTTCAATCCCCAGTACCACACACACAAAAAAAAAGAATGAAGGTGAGGTCATTCCTATTTGTAATGTAAGAGAAATCACATCCTAAACAAAAATAATTTTTTGTTTTGGCTAAATATGTATATATGCGTCTATGCATGTATGTGTGTGTATATGTGTGCACATAAGTGAATGGTGAGGAAGTAAAATATGTTCAATAGTATATATGTACTCATAATCATCTCTGGAAGCTTTGTCCTATATTTAGAACACTAAGAAGTACTATGTCTGAAAATAGTTACTAGAAAAATTTGCATGAAAGGTCATTGCTATTTTGCTATGAGAGGCACTCTTAAAGGACATAATTAAAAGCTGTGTAAAATGACACAATGCTGTAACATTCAAGTTATGGACTGCTGTCTTCTGCTCAGGCTTTCATTTCTATGACCTTCCTTACTGAAGCCCTCTTTAAGTGATTGGTGCATTGATTTGCATAGGATGTAGGAATAGGTTGCTCAAACTCTTGTTCATTCCAGTCTACCAGCTTCACCCAGTCAGGTGGAACTCAAATACTGATGACCTCTGGCTGCAGCATCTTCCTTTGCTTGCAAGGGATTCTGAGCGCATTAGAAATAGAAAACCAGGAAGGATAACTGTGCTATCCTGTTAAGAGGCGGAATGTTTCAGGCCCCGATCCCACTGTATTTTTAATTGTGTCACTTTTTCTTGGGCATGTTTCTCTAAGTGCTTTAATAATTCTTTATTTTTTATTTATTTATTTTCTGTGTTACTGGGGATTAAACGCAGGGGCATTCTACCTCCGAGCTATACCCCCAGCCCTATTTTTTTTATTCTTTATTTTGAAACAGGGTCTCACTAAATTATGGAGTGCCTCACTAAGTAGCTGAGGCTGGCCACGAACCCGGATCCTATGGTCTCAGTCTCCCAAATGCTGGGATTACAAGTGTGTGCCACCACACCTCGCTGATAATTCTTTTTCAAATCAGTTCTGGATTGAAGTGAATCTAAATTGTTGGGAAGGGGGGAGATGGGAAGGTGGGGTGGCAGCAAGTGCTGTGTGCATGTATGTCAATGTCAACATGATTTACATTATGATGTGAGATGATAATGCACCAATAAAGCACTTTAAAAAAAAAAGAAAGGAAATCTAAATTGTTTTCTCCCTTCTGAGCCGTGTTGTGAGAAAAAGTATAATTGAAAATGTATAAGCCGGGCATGGTGGCACATGCTTGTAATTCCAGTACTTGGGAGGCTGAGACAGGAGGATCCGGGTTCGAGGCCAGCCTTAGCTATTTAGTGAGTCCCTTTGCAACTTAGTGAGACTCTGTTTCAAAAAATAAAGAATAAAACATAGAACTGGGAGCCGGGTGTGGTGGCACACGCTTGTAATCCCAGCATTTGGGAGGCTGAGACCGGAGGATCCGAGTTCCTGGTCAGCCTCAGCTATCTAGTGAGGCCCTCCGAAACTTAGTGAGACCCTGTTTCGAAATAAAGAATAAAAAAAATAGGGCTGGGGATGTAGCTTGGAGGTAGAATGCCCCTGAATTCCATCCCCAGTACTGCAAAAAAAAAAAAAAAAAAAAATAGAACTGGGGGTGTAGCTTGGAGGTAGAATGCTCCTGGGTTCAAGCCCCAGTACCACAAAAAAAAGAAAATGTATAGAGGTCTAAAAGAGTCAAACTTTAATTACACATTATGTGGATATTAATAATATGTTCATTGATCAATTTTACTTTATTTTATTTTACTTATTTATTTATTTATTTTGCAGTACTGAGGATGGAACCCAGGAGCATTCTACCTCTGAGCTACACCCCTAGTCCTATTTTTTTTTTTTTTTTTTTTTTTTTTTGCGGTACTGGGGATTGAACTCAGGGGCATTCTACCTCCAAGCTATACCCCTAGCCCTATTTTTTTATTCTTTATTTTGAAACCAGGTCTCACTAAGTTGCGGAGTGCCTCACTAGGTAGCGGAGGCTGGCCGCGAACCCGGATCCTCTGGCCTCAGCCTCCGAATGCTGGGATTACAAGCGTGCACCACCACGCCTCGCTGCTATTTTTTATTCTTTATTTTGAAACAGGGTCTCACTAAGTTGCAGAGGGCCTCATTAAGTAGCTGAGGCTGGCCGCGAACCTGCCATACTCCTATCTCAGCCTCCCAAGTACTGGGATTACAAGCGTGCACCACCACTCCCAGTTCCATTGATTAATTTTTTTTTTTTTTTTTTTTTTTTGCGGTACTGGGAATTGAACTCAGGGGCATTCTACCTCCGAGCTATACCCCCAGCCCTATTTTTTATTCTTTATTTTGAAACCGAGTCTCACT
>PVLC010047124.1:0-11159 GCA_004027655.1 Graphiurus murinus
TAATTATATTCTTCATTATGGCTGAGTAAAACTCCAATGTGTGTATATATGACATTTTCTTTATCTGTTCATCTGTTAATGAACACCTAGTTTGCTTCTATAATTTGGCTAACATGAATTGTGCTGATATAAACATGGATATGCATTTATCACTATATTATTCTGGCTTCAATTATTTGGAAAGTTACTGATGTGTAGTATAGCTAGGTCATATGGTGGTTCCATTCCTAGTCTTTTAAGGAAACTCCATACTGATTTCCATAGTGATTGTACTGTTTTATAATCCTATCAATGGTGTAAACACTCCTTTTCTCCTGCATCCTTGCCAATATTTATAATTATTTGTGTTCTTGATGATTGCCATTCCAACAGATTAGATGGAATCTCAGTGTAGTTTAGATTTGCATTTTCCTGATTACTAATGATATTGAATATTTTTTTTCATATATTTGTTGGCAATTTAGATTTTTTTCTAAGAAGTTTCTATTTAGTTCAATTGCCCATTTTTTAGTTGGGTGATTTGCTTCTTTGGTGTTAATTTTTTGAGTACTTTATGTATTCTAGGTATTAGTCCTCTATCAGAAGAGTAGATTTTCTCTCATTCTGTAGGCTCTATCTTCTTACTCTTGATTGTTTCCTTTCCTGTGCAGAAGCTTTTAAATTTGATGCCATCTCATTTATTGGTTCTCAATTTTATTTCCTGATCTTTAGGGGGTTTGTTAAGGAGGTGCCTATATGTTGGCATCTTACTGGTCCTAAGTTTTCTTCTAGTACCTTCAAAATTTCTGGTCTAATTTCTAAGTATTTATCTATTTTAAGTTGACTTTTGGTGCAGGGTGAGAGAAGTCTAGTTTTATTCTACGTATGAATACCCAGTTTTCCTAGCACCATGTGTTGAAAAGGTTATCTTTTCTCCAACATATATTTTTTGTCACCTTTGTCAAAAATCAGCTGGTTGTAAGTGTGTAAGTTTGTTTTTGTATCATCTCTTCTGTTCCATTTGTCTATGAGTCTATTTCTTGTGTCAATACCATGCTATTTTTGTTACTGTACCTCTGTGGTATAATTTGAAATCAAATATTACGGTGTCTCCTGCATGGTTTTTATTTCTCAGGGTTGCTTTGGCTGTTCTGGGTATTTTATTCTTCCATATGAGTTTTATGATCTTTTTTTATCTAGATTATTTGTAGAATGTCTGTTTTGTCAATGATCTGCATCATATGCTTAAATTGATTATTTTCTTTTTTGGTATAATTTCTGGGGTACAGCAATGAGAAATAATGGAGGCAATTGACGGAATGCTCATAGTACATTTGATTTAGTAGGATTAGAGTAACTGCATGGCATGACAGATATTCGTGACATTTAAAACATTTTCTTGAATCAGGCATAGCAATTCTATCTACTAGCTACAATTGTGACCCAAACCTCTAAATTGACAAGCTAAAGGTAGATTTGGTTATACACACTAGACTTAGCTTTAAAAAGCAAATTATGTTAATAGGAAAAGTTTTAAAACAATAAGTAAAAATATGTTATTTTTGGAGACAGGATATGTTCGTTGAAGAGTAAAAGAAGGTGAAACAATAGACAATCTCCTTGGAATTTTTTTATATTAGAAGCTTAAACATGAAGCATTTCAGTGACCATTATTCTTACAGTAAAGTTTTCTTTGGCTGAGGTTACTGTGCAAGTTAAAGAATTGACAAGGGGGGTCTTCAGTAAACCAGAAACCAGACACATTCAGAATATAAATATTAACATTTAGGAAAATAAGATGAAATACACCTTTTAAATTGCATCGGTGGCTGGAACAATATTTAATCACAACACCTGGGTATTTTATTATGCAAAAATCAAATATATAATTAATACCTTTCAAATTGTTCATGTTCCTTTTGGTCATCTGAAGGAACCTCAGCCCTCAGTAGTACAAAGACTGGCATTTGGTGACAAATAGCAAGAAACTTCTGTGGATGTTCTTATAGTTGTAAGTGTTTCATTTAAAACTTGAGGTTTATTGTTGGGGCCTCGGCTAGGTCATGTACCTTGGAATAATGTAAGATGAATCTGCTACACACAAGAGAATTAACTTTTCTTTTTACTTTTTGTGGCACATTCTTATGTTGTATATAGAAAGAATTATTTACACCTTTTAGATTCTTGATTGCCAATTGTAAAATCTTTGCCACTATGTTTTGATTGCTCTGTGTACTTAAGAGCATGTCCAGTGTGGTGGTGCACGCTTGTAATTCCAGCATTTGGGAGGCTGAGACCAGAGGATCCGGGTTTGCGGCCAGCCTCAGCTATCTTGTGAGGCACTCCACAACTTAGTGAGACCCTGTTTCAAAATAAAGAAAAAAATAGGACTGGGGATATAGCTCGGAGGTAGAATGCCCCTGAGTTCAATCCCCAGTACCGAAAAACAACAACAATAAAAACATGTCCAGTTGGGAATAAAATTTATTAAGGCAATATTCCATAAGTGGGGACTACTAGAGTTGAGTTTATCAAGCTGGAGGCCAACAATGTTAGAAATTTTCAAACAAGATCCATTTTGCTCAGATATGTATACTTAGCAATTCCAGTATGGAATATTTTAACTGACTATGAAGATGTGTAAGAAGATTGGTTGGAAAATGACTGATTCATTCATATTCTCTCTCTCTCTCTCTTTCTTTCTCCTTCTTTTGTACTGGGGATGGAAATCAGGGCCTCAGGTATGCTAGGCAAGCACTCTACCACTAAGCTTCATCCTCAACCCTAAACTTCTCTTTCAAGATAATAGATACCATTTACTGAATGTTTAATGAGTACTCAACTTTATAAATATTACTTCATTGTATCTTCAGTTTAGGTCTCTGGGATAGGTATTGTTCTTAACCCTGTTAAAAATAATTTTCAGAAAAGATTATATCTCTAGGCATGGTGGTGGTGCATGCCTGTAATCCCAATACTTGGGGGCTGAGATAGGAGGATCACAGATTCCAGCTCAGTAGGTGGTAAGTTAGCAAGACCCTGATCTAAAATGAAAAATAAAAAAGGCCAGGGTATGTAATTCAGTGGTAGAGCACCTCTGGGTTTAATCCCCAGCACACCCCGCCCAAGACAGTCATGACTATCATATAGATGTAAAAATTAAGACATACTAAAGACTTTTTTCTGTTTGCTAATCAGTGATAGAACCAGACAGATGTCATAACTGATTCCAAAGAAAATACAAAGAACACACATACTTGTAAATCAGAATACTGAAATAAATATATTTCAGTAAGCAAAAGTATTTTTGTGAATAAGTTAAAGGAAGTCAATTAAACTTCTACTTGACTGGAAATAATTTGTAGGTCTATGGAAAATTATTCTGCTTTGATATCAATTATTTATAACAGAGTTATAATCCAGCTCCTATGGAATCAGAATCAGATAATCTAGAGGGGTAGTCTCTGGAGAACACATAATTTCCCACGTATGCACAATTTTTACCTTATGCTCTATTATTGTTTAGATATAGAATGCCCTCTGAAAGAGCTCATGCATTGATGTTCAAAGCTAATATAATTAAATTATGAGGGTTGTAATCTCAGTGCAAAACCCATGGATTTATTAGCTGGTAATTGAGGTAGGTATGGTGTGGCAGGAGGAGGTGGCTCCCTGGGGGTATGGCCTTGGAGACTGTGCTTCTGTCCTTGAATCTTCTGGTTTGCTCTCTCTTGCTTCAGCCTCTGTGATGCAAGAGTAGAGCCCTTGTCCTCTCCCTTCTCTCTGCCTTTAGCCACCATGCCCAGAGATCTACTGATGCCATCTGGCCTAACATGCACTGAACCCTGAAATCTCCAGAACTGTGAGCAAATATATTCTCCTTCTTCTAAGTTGTGTGGTCAGGTTTTTTGGGCCACAGCAGTGAGAATTCTGACTGAAATATGCTCCCTTGGCACAGATGATGAAACCAAAGATCATAGAGGACAGGTTTTGAATGGATTATATTACCTATTAGGGAAATTCACTGTTTCATGGGAAGAAGTAGATCAGTTACACAGTAGAAGTTGTCATGTGAGTGAGGTCACTGGTGGTGTACACATTTTCAAGACCTTGTGGAGCAACTATCAAAATGAGAAATGAGGACTGTGACATGTTCACATCTTTGACCCCTTACTTTCGCAATGGTACCCCTGTCTGATGCAGGCCATTCTAAATTAGAAAAAAGATGTATAAGGAGTATAAATGGCATCAGAGCCACCTCCACATTCCCCTGAGTTTCACCTCCTAGGCAGCCTGGGGAAAAGTTTGGAAGAGTTTGTGATGTTGAAAAAGGATAAATCTGGAAGGATTCACGGAGCTTGTAGGCTGGAGGGCTTATTGCTCCTTGCTCCAGAGCTCCAATACAAGTCAAGACAGATAACACACTGTAGTTTCATGCTGTTCTGTCATCAGTGTCTGGAAGGAAGCCGGGATAGGATGTGGTAGAGGCTCATTTTCATTGTGCTTTCATAGACTGTCTCAGTTGCTCCCATGGTTCTCAGTCCTGCCTCTTAACAGAACCTGGGACAGGTGAGCCCATTCAGAGAGAGTAGTGAGACTAAAACAGAGTTAGCATAAATGGCGTGCTGGTAGACACATAATGAATAAGTGGCAGAGCCCATACCCAGACACAGATTTGTCTAAGTCCAGATCCAGATTCTTAACTTCTCCAGTAAACTTTTAGCCTGTTTCCTTTAAAAAGGTAAATGCAAGTCCACTGTCTCCAGTCTCTCTTCACTGAGTCATTTGCTGGATTCAGCATTGCCTCAGGTTCATGACAGCCTCTGCTCTGTGCTATAACTATGGGAGGGGAAGTTTTACACAGTTTTTTTTCTTTGTGGTACTGGGGATTGAACTTAAAGGCAGTTTACCTCTGAACTATACTCCCAGCCCTATTTTATTTTATTTTGAAACAGGTTCTTGCTAGGTTGCTGAGAGTCTCACTATGTTGCTGAAGCTTGTTTTGGACTTGCAATCCTCCTGTCTCAGCCTCCCAAGTACTGGGACTACAGGTGTGTACTACCACAACCAGCTTTTCACACACCTTTAAACAGCCAGTGACTTCATGTATAAAACATGAAGAGTTCTACTGCATGAGGCCAGGAGACATCCAGGATGGCATCACCAAGCAGCATCAGCAGTGTCTGATTTCTTACTTATTTGCTTTACCTATAACTTCACGAGGAAGATGCACAGGCTAAATAAATAAATAAATACACCAATGAAGTAAGAGTTGGAAGTCTTGGATATTGTTCCAGACCTTGAACATCATTAGCCTTTCCATATCTTCACTTTTCTCTTTAGTAAAACAAGGATGAGACCATTTGACTTATACAGCATCTGTGCAGTTATTTCCATGGAAGAATATATCGTGGAAAATATATTTCACATATGAGACATGATGCTGTTGTCAACACAAATGCAGATGCAGACAATGTCTATAATAAGCAGAGAGGCAGAGTAAAGCTAAGGTACTCTGGATACTAGATAATTTGAAATGATCCTTCACAAAATACCTAGCCAAGTATGTTAGTTTAGTATTCTTTCTATTGCAAGTTACCAAAAATCCAGTTCAAAAGGTCTCAAGCAAATAATATTTTATTTTTGGTTAGGATGTCTGAAAAGTCTAGAGATAGACATGGCTTCAGGAATGATTAGATTTAATGATTTCTTTTTAAAAAAATTTAGTACTGGGGATTGAACCCAGGGGTATTCTACCTCTGAGATATATCCCCAGTCCTTTCTATTTCTTATTTTGAAACAGGGTCTTGCTAAGTTGCTAATGATCTCACTAAGTTGCTGAGGCTAGCCTTAAACCTGTGATCCTCTTGTCTCAGCCTCCCAAATACTGGGGTTACAGGCATGCACCACTGTGCCCAGCAGATCTAATGATTTAAATGTCACTATGCAGACCTGGTTCTCTTCATCCCAGCCTCTTCTCTTTCCTTCTTCATTTCTAGATTTCGCTTTTCTTTGCATTGGCTTCATTCACAAGCAGATTTCTTAGACTATATAGCCAAATTACTGCTAGTCAGTTTGGACTTATGTTGGAGAGAGATTGTCCTTGTGTTGCACCTTCAAAAGTTATGGATTCAACATGATTGGCTCTACTTGCAATTGAGTCCAGTTTTTGGTTATAGAATAATCTTTTGCACCATGGTCAGGTCAGCCCCCACAGATGCCATATGGATCTAAACAGAGAAGTAAATCCATAAAGAAAATGCAGAGTACTTTTATCAGAAAGAAAACAAGTGTTAATGAAGAAGTGGAAATATTTTGGAGGTATTTGTGATGGAAAGAAGCTTGAATTACCCTTATTGACTAGCTATGACAGTTAACACTGTAAATTGTAAAACGTATATCAATTAAAATGCCATTCTTTGGCTGTGGAGACATTAAAGGGATCAAGGTCTTAGGAAAAATATTGCTCAGAATTTTAGTAACAGTTTTTTTTTTATCATAAACATTTCTTGAGGGAATTATTAAATGAATATTTATCTAGTTGGATTAAAAAATGTTTGTCTAATAGAATAGTATGGAGTACTAGAGGTATTTCTCATTGAAAAATAGATGTTAACTTATCATTTATCTTTCTACCCATGCTATTCTGAAATATGGAACTTGAGTTAAAACAATACGGACTCATTTTTTAGAGAGATTTTCATATTAGCTGGTTTATTCATTCATTCAATCATTATCTATGGAGATCTAATGTACAAGGCACTGTGTATTCTAGGAAAAAGCATTCTGCCATGGTCTTGCTATATTTGTGTGTGTTTTCTTGATTTAAAAAATAATGTGAATGATATAAATAGTTAATGATAAAAAATGAAATTCAACAAGCATATGGAAAGTTGCTTAACCTTATTAATAATAGAGAACTAAAAACTGAAATAAGACTTCTTTTTGACTTATCAAATTGACCAAGAAAAGAAACTTTGATATCAAAGGAACCAGTAGTAAATAAGAATTAAATTATACTGTTATCACAGAGGGAAATTTTATAATCTGTTAAAATATAAAATATACACAAGAACTCACATACAAGAATGTATATTATGATGTTTGTAATAGTAAAAGAAATTTAAGAACAAGATTCTAGCGGAAAAAGAATGGCCAAATTTGCCACAAAATGCACCATAAAAATGAATATATATATATTATATACACATATATTCTTTATATTTTCATAGATCGAAGCTAGATAAGTTGCTTAGATGGTTCTCAGCTCTGCCACTTACCAGAACCTAGGAGGATTGAGCAAATAGGAAGCTGGTGTAAATGATAGGCTGGTGGACACATGAATGTATTTATGAATGAGTGAATGCAAACATTTTGAGAACAATAAAATAGGTATATTTGTTTACAAATATGTCTCCAGATGCATAGAAAAAATTCAACCTATAACACTATTTTTTCTTCCTTGAAAGGAAATAGGGAAGGGAACTGGCTGATTATCTGCATTGCTTAAAAGAGTTATAAGAATGTTCTCATATACGACTTACTTAATTAAATCTAGTTAATTTTAAATTAGAAAAATGCATACAGCTATGGCACGTATTGAATTTTTACAGCAATTTGTCATTGACTATCTACATAATGACTTATATTTAATGTAATTTTATCCTCCATAAATATATTTAAATATGAAATAAACTTTCTATTATTGTAAGACTACTTGAAAAATAAAGGCATATAAATATGTTTGAAAAAATCAGTACTGAGTCAGACGTGGTGGCAGACCTTTGTAATCCCAGTACCTGGGAGGCTGAGACTAGAGGATCTGGGTTTGCCACCAGCCTCAGCTACTTAGTGAGGCCCCGCACAACTTAGTGAGACCCTGTTTTAAAATAAAGAATAAAAATTTGAGCTGGGGGTGGGGCTCAGAAGTAGCATACCCTTGGGTTCAATCCTGAGTACTGCAAAAAAAAAAAAAAGTGCTAATATACAGCCACATGTAACTATTTAAATTTAAATTTAGACTAACCATTGTCAACATGATTTACATTATAATGTGAGACCATAATGCACCAATAAAAGCACATAAAAATAAATAAATTTAGACTAACAAAAATTATTTAAATTTGAACACACTTATTTTTCATTGTACTAGCCACAGTTTAAGAGCTCATTTCTATATGTAACTATGGGTTACTACACTGAGCAACACAGACATAGAACATTTTTATTATCATAAAAATTTCTATTAGTGCTGGTCAAAGCTTTCCTTTTTTTTTCTTGCGGTACTGGGGACTGAATTCAGGGGCATTCTACCTCTGAGCTATGCCCCCAGCCCCATTTTTTATTCTTTATTTTGAAACAGGGTCTCCTTAAGTTGGGGAGTGCCTCGCTAGGTAGCTGAGGCTGGCCATGAACCCGGATCCTCTGGTCTCAGCCTCTCAAATGCTGGGATTACAAGCGTGCGCCACCATGAAAGCTTTCCTTTTTTAAGTTCTCTCCTTTTTAAATTGTGGCTTGCTTTTGAAAACATAAAGTATTAGCTTGAACCAATGAAATGGGAAAAACATTTACATCTCTCCTCATCTAACATATTTAAAGTTAGCTGGTGCCAAAGTATAATTTCTCCCCTAATTCTTAAAGAATTTAGAATTTCAAAACACCATCTGCAGTGTTGCTTGAGTCAAACCTTTCTATAAAGTTGTCCCAGACTCCTATATCAGAGAAGAACTCTGAAGTGTGGGATGTGAACGATGCTACCTAATATCGGAGTTCACTTTGTGCTGGATGAAGCTAGCCAACTTTTCTGGAACTTTAAATGTAAATCAGCTGGTGCCCTGTACGAGATTGGCCGTGTTTGTTTCTGCAACTTGCACTGAGGAGTGTGAGAACTTTCAATGAATTGATTCACTGGGTGCATTCCCACTGGAACTGGATTTGTAAATTTTGATTATGTGTCTTCTAGAAAATTCTGTCCTTCCTGGTTTGCAATTCTCCTGAGCTCAGAGTGCAAATGCCTGGGTTAATACCTCCAGCTCCGAGAGAGTCTGTGGGATAATGAGTGTAACCATGACGGATACGATCATGTCAAGAAAACAGAGGCGACTTCATATACAGGGAGGAAGAGATTTAGCACAGAGAAGAGGCTTCCACAACCACTGCCAAGGGGGGTTGGGGAGGGTAGAGATCTGGAGGTTGCTTTTAGGAAATCTTAGGAAAGCTGCCCAGGGAGGTCTTGGATGTCTTTAGCATCTGGCAGTTGCTGGTAAAGCCCCACTGCCAGGAAAGCCTGCTGCAGGAATAGGGCTTTTCCTTTTCTTTTTTATCCATCCAAAGTGTGCCTGACTGCTCCCACCTACACTGATGGAATCCAGCAAGAGCTGTGCTGGTAAGGAAGACTGGGAAGAGTGGTTCCCAGTCCCTCTCCTGAAGGATAGGCAAGAGTCATGGATATAGGCAAGATAGAGATTGGCACAAACAGTACCTGCAGGCACCATCCATCTTACATCTAAGAGCTGTGCCATTGCATGAGAAACAACATTTGTTTCTTCCGACATCTGCACATCAAAACATATGCATTTCTAAAATATGTTTAGTAGAAATAATTAAGATAAGTTAGAAAATCAGGTGATTTCAAAGGCTCTCAAAGATTACTGAGTTCAATTAATCCCCAAATTCTTGTCTGTCACTGAGAAGTGTTCAAAATACGGGTTCTTGAGCCTTACCTCAGAACACCTGAACAGAATTTGGTAGTAGTTGAGAGGGTGGGAGTCTGAGTCCTGGGAATCACCAGGTGTCTAGCATGCTGATCAGGCACCAGCTCTCAGAGCAACACTTGGAAAACAACTAAATACACTTCCCTACCCCTATAACAAATTTGTTCTAGAATAATGTGAATCCATTTTCTTCTATATCCATAAATTCAGGTTTCTTAATGGAAAAGTATGGTCAGAGGCTACTAAATGGTCATATGCTTGGGGATTCCAGTGACTGCAATTCATGAGGTCGATCCATTAACCTCAGTGTTATTCCAGAGACTATGAGACACCCCACAACTTCAGTGCTGATAAGACCTTGAGTACTGTTCAAGTTTCATTTTGCAGGGAGAAGGAAAGGGAAATGAAATATTTAAAAATGCTTATATACTAATAAGTACATTTTCTCCATTGTTAAAAGGCCCACTATAAATAAGTATTTACTGTTATCATTGCAAGTAAAAAAAACCCCACAAAACATACATTGGGTTTAGTATACTATTTTTTAGCATGAAAACACCTATTACATTAAGGCCAATTGTAAGACACTACTGATATCTATGAAGCATATTAAGGGATCTTAGGAGTGAGCAGGTGCTAATTGCAATGCTATGACAAGCACATTAAAAATCCTTTGTTTCCGTATTCTCTCGGAGCATGAAATGTGAACTGATTTCTAGTTTTTGCAAGAAAAACTAGACACTGGGTGACACCATTTTTTAATAATTAAAGGAAGAAAGCGAGTGACTTGGTAAAGAAAACATGAGATTTGTTTTTGTCATATGTTGTTTCACAGCCTACATACATTTGGAGAGTATATGTGTGCTAGGTGGGTATCTTGAGGTCTCACCTCGTGCCAGAGTTTTAAAAAATAATTTCTGCCAGAAGAATGAAACCATGTAAAAGTCATTCAGCCAGGTAAATTCTGAAATTGGCTTGCTGGAGCAATAAACTCGATGAATGATGCTATTTACGATTAGTGAAATTTCCTTTTATGAATCTATGTGAAAAAAAGAAAATCTGCGAACTTTAAACACACATGGAAATTGAATGGTTTTTAGTATGGGCTTTAAGCCACTGGACTTTGAGGGTTTAAAAAATATTCATTTCCTTCAATGTCAAATATAAGAAAATTCTAGACAGTTATGTAAACATGGGTGCATGAAGGAGAGGAGCCTGAACTCTTATCATCAGGCACAAATTGTAGGCCTGAGGGGATGAGGGAGTTACATGGAACCTGGAAGACTAATCAAAATAACACAGTTAGCTGATTCCAAGCTAAGATTTCCACATCCAAATCTGCCAAGTATCAAAGTTGATTGTTTGAGGCAAGGAAGAGGAAATCTTTAGCTAACTGGTCGGGGAAAACAATTGGATTAGCCACCTTACTCTTCATGACCACTGGTGCAAAACTGAAACCTGCCTTTT
>PVLC010047125.1:0-11179 GCA_004027655.1 Graphiurus murinus
AAAACAAAAATAAAAAGTGCCCCAAAAATTGTCAGTGATCATTGCATTGAATTGTATGAGGGAATGCCAAATCCCTAATTAGCACACAGGCTGCTTCAAAAGGAAGGCCACTGAGGTTGACATGACTTAAAAACTGCAAGAAGCCGCAGGCTTGTAATCCCAGCATTTGGGAGGCTGAGACCAGAGGATCCGGGTTCGTGGCCAGCCTCAGCTGCTTAGTGAGGCACCGGCAACTTAGTGATACCTGGTTTCAAAATAAAGAATAAAAAATAGGGCTGGGGGTGTAGCTCGAAGGTAGAACGCCCCTGAGTTTAATCCCCAGTACCTCAAAAAAAAAAAAAAAAAAAAAAAACCCTGCAAGAAATATAGTTCTGCCAGCCCATAGCCTGTGGCTAAACACACCTTCTCTTCTTAGCCCTGGAGGCCCTATCTCCTCCTCCAATGAAAGTGTCTCCTCAATGCCCTCATCAAAAACAATAGGATACTTGCTCTAACTGCATCCCTTCAAGGCAAGGAATTTCTGCACTTTCTTACCCAAAAGCCAAAGCACACACACTTGTACGCACAGCCCCTTACCTGGTGTAGAGAGTAAAGATTTAAACTTGGGCTGTATGTGTTCTTTCTTACTTCTCTAGAAGTCTGGGATCAATGGAGAATTTAAGAGGTCTCTAACTTGCTTTCAATAATGGTACCTCCCTACACAATAGAAGGTTATTAGTACATGAAAACCTGGATTATTCAGGATCTAAATAATTGGAGCACCAGAATAAGCAATTTTAATTTTGTGGAAAAGAGAAATAATAAGGAATGATTCTTTTTCTATTAATAAAACTTCTAAACCATGCCAAATGATCAGTATATATGCAGGGTCACATAGAGATTACTTATGTCAGATCCTGATCCAACTACTTCTTTCCCTGTCTCCAAGAGGGACAGTTTCAACTAGAGTCTTTCAAGACTATATTTTTTGCAAATAATTAACAATTCTAAACCCATAACAACCAACATCCATCAGGCAGTACAAAGAAAAAAAGAAAAAACAGAGAAACAGCAACTAGGTATTCTCCTGCTCTAGGGTGCTGCAATCAGGCCTCCTGAATTCTGGCTCACTCTGGAGTCTTACAAACTTTTACTTAACCAGTTGGGAATGCTTGCCCAAGAAGACCTTCTGCTTGCCTTGAAACCTGCAATTACTATCAGCACCATTAGGCACATCTGACTGTTCTGGTCATGTGGCTGCCAGGGGTCCCCATACCAGGAAGTACTGCCAGCATTGCCAGGCTCTCTGAGTCAAGGAAATTGTAAACAGTACTGACTAGTGGTTTTGATGTTAACATTAGTTGTTAAATGTGTTCATGTGCTGAGAACAGTATTTGATGAACTCAGTTTCTTAAAGTCTCTGAGCTTCAGTAGCCTCAACTACAAAATGAAGACACTTTTTCAGGGTTGTTCTGAAGATATGTAAAAATGGCTAGGACAGTGCCTAGCATACAGTCACTTAACAATAAGGCCTTAGTAGTAGTAACAATGGTAGAAGCAGCAATAGTAGTAACATTAATAAAGATATTGGGTATATTCTTAGAATAAGAAGAAGAAGGGGGAAACAAGCTGAATCCCAGGACATGACAGATTGATCAGACTAAGTGACAACCTTGTCAAGCATTAGGATGCTTCAAGAAATTTGAGTCAGTGAAGTCAAGCAAAGCAGAGATGAACCCGCTGAAGGCATCCTGGAGAAATGGCAGCATCGCGGCAGCCATGTCTGTGCAGATCTTTCTAGTAAGGCTACTCCTGAGGCTAGTCCCTTCTAACTGGTCACCCTACCTGCCTCAAGCCAACAGCCTGAGAATTTTGACTTGTGGTCAGATCCCAGAAGTGCCCCTGGATCCAGAGAGGGACTTTCAAGGTCTTTGTTTATAGTTCAGTGATAGAGTGCTTGTGTAGTATGACTGAGGCCCGAGGTTCAATTCCCAAATCCCCAGCTGCAGCACCACTGAAAATTTTTTAAAATCATATATATATATATATATATATATATATATATGATTTATATGTGTGTATACATATATATATTCATGAAATCACTATATATGTATTTTGTTTTGTTTTGTTTTAAGATATATTAAATAACACTGAGAAGACACTACCAAAACTTCAATGACACCATCACCACCAAGAGCAAATAGACAAAAGATGCTCATTTCCCCATTGCTTCCCAGAGCCTGGCTGGTTTAGATGACTTCCAGTTCTGTCATCCTGATGCTTCTGGAATTCCATTACATCCCATGGAGGAGATGTGGAAGCATCAGGCCCCACAGTTTTACACTCTTCCTATCTGAGTTCTAGATTACTTCACCAAGGAACTACTCAAAGGTCAATCTAAGTATCCTTCTTGTGTATCATGTTCTGCCACAACATGGGAGATTTATCTTGCTACACAATATTAGCTCTTTCTTATTTCCATTCCCACTATGATCTAAGTTCTTTGAGGATAGAGTCTCTCCTCTTTCTCATCTCTAGCACCAACCAATCTTGGCAGCGGTTGTTTCTTTCTTCTCTCTCTCTCTCAGCAACTATGGCAGAGTATACATCAGAGATTAATGAAAACAGGGATTCCAAGAGGGAATAAAGGGGCTTACGTGACATGGAGCTGATACAAGTCTATGATTCTAAACAGAGTTAGGCGCTCCAGAGGCATCTGAGCCTACATGTCCATATTCCAGTTTTAAATTGGCACTTTATTCTGATTGTAACTGTGATATTTAACAAAATTTCAACCAAAATCATAGCTACAATCCCAGTAGGACTGTACCCACCAGGAAAGGACTGGCCCAAATAACAAAATGTTCCTACAAATAGGCACACCATTCGCATTTGAAAATTTGGCATTTGGGGTACAGTATTTGGTGACAGCCAAAACTTCCTTGAGAGGGAAAGTGGAGTTTGAAGACTGAAGGTGAGAGTGGAGGAGTGTGAACTCATATGCATCATGTCCTTGGCTCAGCAGAGCACAGCAGTAAAATAATACATATGCCATGATGAGTAATGCCCTGGCACGTGATGACATCATGCTTTGGAGATCTAGCAACCAGCTCCTCATATCCTACACTGACGGAGAAGCCACTTCAATATTACTGAGAATGAGTGGAAAAAATATGCTTTTTTCCAAAGAAAGCAGTTCAATGATGACTCAATGGAAAATATGGTTTTTAAATATACTTTGTTTCTGCACAAGTTTATACACATAAAGAATGATGTTCATATATCAATACATCCAAAAAAGAAATGAAAGAAAACAACATTGTTTTCTACTCAGCCTATGTAGTGGTCACTCACTGTTTTCATTGTTGGAATACAGGATTAGGTAGTTATACTCAGGCTAAATTCGCTTAGCCACAAAACTAAGCTTACAGGCAAGAAAGAGGTAAATATATCCACCTTCCTGGGGGAGAAAGAGAAGACAGAATAATTCAAAGACAGGTAGAAACTAAAAGTAAAAAGTTAAGTGTGTGGACCAGAGATCTATTTTGCTAAAAACAAAAATATAAAGGCCTGATGCTGGGAGAGTTTACTTAGAGCCAAGAAATCCAGGTGAGAACTAAAATGAGGGGCATAAATTCGCTTAGCCATGAAACTAAGCTTACAGGCAAGAAAGAGGTAAATATAACCACCTTCCTGGGGGAGAAAGTGTTTGAAGAAAAAAATAACTAGACCTTAAAACTTCTCTAACTTATTTTAGAAAGTCCAACTGAAATGAGGAAAAGGAAAATTGGAAACTTTCAAATATTTACAAAATTCAAGCAACAGCGAATAGACAAATTTTATCTACTTCTGCTGTTTACACCCCCTCCTTAATTTATAATATAGCATGAATTGGAAAGGTCACCTGGACAAAAATAAATAAATAAAATGCTAGAGGCTGAATTCAAAGACAGATTCCTTTGGAAATGTGTGTGTGTGTGTGTGTGTGTGTGTGTGTGTGTGTGTGTGTGTGTGTGTTGTGTATGTGTGGCTGGGGATTGATCCCAGGGGTGTGTTGCCTCCAATCTATATCCCTAGCCTTATTTTATTTTTATTTAGAAACAGGGTCTTGATAGGTTGCTAAAAGCCTTGCTAAGTTGCTTAAACCTGCGATCCTCTTTTCTCAGCCTCTCAAGTACTGGGCATGGGCTAGCACACTAGCCTACAACATCCTAACCAGAATATTGTAGAGGTAAGTTTAAAAAAATATGTTACATCTATTTTAAAATGTAAATTTGGGCAGAGAATTGGCTTATTTTAGAAAAATACTAGTTTTTATCAACATATTTAAAAAGAGAGCAGCACACTTCTTTTCTTGCAGCCATTGTTTATACGCCAGTGCTTAGAAAGAGCTAGACAACAACATTAGTTCAATATTTTTTATTTGTTCTAAGCGCCTTTCCAACTCTGCATTCACTTTGGATTTGAAACCATATCCATGTGCCTCTTACCATTTCCAATGATACTCCCTTTATTTGTCTCCATATTTTCCACTGCGTTTCTTTCTTTTTCTTATTTTCCACAAGTAGGATGGTTAGGTATAAAACTTCCCCTGAAACAGCTCATGTATTAACATTCAGAGTTGATGTAATGAGGGATGTAATATCATTCGTGGATAAATCCACTGTAATAGATTTGTTGGGCGGTAACCGAGGCAGGTGGGGTATGCCTGGAGGAGGTGGGTCACTGGGGATGAGGTCCTGGGGACTGGGCTTGAGTCTTACAATCTCCGTGCTCACTCTTGCTTCCGGCCTCCATGCTATGAGAGCAGGGCCCTTACTCTCTTCTTCTTTCTGCCTCCCATCACCACACCCTGAGCTTCACCAATATAAGCAGGCCTGACATGGACTGAACCCCTGACATCTCCAAAAATGTGAACAAACGAATCTTCTTTCTTCCAAGTTGTGTGGCAGTCAGGTGTTTTGGATTATAGCAGTCAGAATGCTGACTAAAATAACAAGTTTCTCCATTATTATCTATATGCTTGTTGTAGATTATAAAATATAGAAGATCCTATCACCACCATGTATAAATTTTCAGCTTCAATTTTGTCTTTTCTCTGGTTCTTATAATCTAGTTTAAAAAAAAAAAACAACTATATTTGTGAACACAGAAAAGAGTGTTCTTTGAAAAAAGAATCCCAGTTCTGGGTACTGTTGCTTCACTATGTAACAAAGAGTAGAGTTGCATCATTCAGAACAATAGCTGTGATGCTTAGTTCTCTGCAGCACTGAAAGTACAGTAGATTCACTGCTCAGAACAAAGTTTCCAGGAATATGTGGCCTCTTCTCACCCACCTGTGCTGCTTCCTAGTCATTTCAAGATCAGTATCTAGGAGGATAAAATACAGAAAGAAGGTAGAAGACTGAACTGTGTCTATGATTTGCTAGATATTCTCTGTCCAAGGGATGGAAGTCATATAACAAAACATTTCTTTCTCCCACACGAAAGTGATGAAATCTGTTGTCTACTTATAAAAGAAGGTCTCTTTGCTTTGGTTACCTGTGACTCTTTATAACAATGTTGTTAATGTCAACTAATTTTTTACATCTTTTACTTTTTAAAGCATTTTAGATTCACAGAAAAACTGAGTGGAAACTGGAGAGTGCTCATCTACCCCCTACTCCCACATACACAGAGTATCCACCATTACTACACTCCTGCACAACAGTGGTGTATAGGTTATAATTATGAACCTACACTGACACATCATTATCATGCAAAGTCCATAGCTTAAATTAGCATTCACTCTTAGTGTCATATATTCTATGGATTTTGGCAAATATATAGTTATATATACATGTAACATTATAGAATCATACCAAATAGTTTCACTACCCTAAAAATCTTCTGTACCCCATGTACCACCTCTTTCTCCCCCTTAGCCTTTAAATTTTCTGTTTTCTCCATAGTTTTGCTTCTACCACAATGGCATAGAGTTGGAATCATATAGTATGTATCCTTTTAAGATTGTCTTCTTTCATTAGTAATGTGCATATACCTTTCCTCCATGTCTTTTAATGAATTATAGTTAATTTCTCTTCAACTCTGAATAATATGTCTTTCTATAGATGCACCACAGTTTGTTTATACTGAAGGATACATTGGCTAATTCCACAATTTGGCAGTTATAAATAAAGATTCTAGAAACATGTGTGTGGGTATATACATAAGTTTTCAATTACAAATAAGGATTATAGAAACATGTGTGTGTTGTATTACATAAGTCTTCGACTTATTTGGGGAAACACCAAAAAAATGTTATTGCTGGATTTTATGGCAAGAGTATGTTCACATTTGTAAGAAACTGACAAACTGTTTTCCAAAGTGGCTGTGCCATTTTGCACCCCCCCCCAAATTAATAAGAGTTTCTGTTGTTCTACATATTCACCAACAATTGAGTATATTTTAAATGGTTCATTTGGATTTTCATTTCTTTGATAGATGTGTAGTAGTATTACCTTTTAATTTGCAGTTCTTAATAACAAGATGTTGAGAATCTTCTCATATACTTAATTTCTATCTTAATCTTTGGTGGAATGTCTGTTCAGATTCTTTGCACATTAATCAATTCTTATTGTTGAGATTTATGCATTCTTTGTATGCATAAATACAGTCCTTTATCAGATATATTTTTGCAAATATTTCCTTCCAGTCTGTAATTTGTCTTTTCATTACCCTGACAGTATCTCCAACAGATAAGAAATTTTCAATTTTATATCCACTAATTTTGCCCTCAGAAGTGTACCAAAGTAATAGCTCGTTGACTGCATATTTCCCTGCTACCCTAGATTTGAGAATTAGGATTCCAATATCAAGATAAAGAAGCAAGGAAATTGATATCTGGAGCGAACCATCTTCTTCAAGGCTCAGTGGGTAAATAGCTCTGTTTCCCTCAACTGTAACCCCAGACTAAGCCCTCCCAGCATTGGTCAAATCTAAAGGGAAGCTAGGAAGAGAAGGGAAAAGGGAAAGCATCAAAGTGTGAGCAGCCTTGGCAGGGTTGGGAACATAGTAATGCTGAAGGTTTCCCAACCATCCCACCAAGGACATGCCTCTCACTAGTGATCCTGGTGCAAGGGCTACAAAGAGAAACATTTTGAAAGCCTGGGAGGATTGCCCACAGGAAGGGAAAATCAACATTTCATTTCTTACTTTGACACCTGCACCTGCAGTAGCCTTGCCAATCCACCCCTGGGGACCTATTTGAACTGAAGGAAAAAGATACTTGGCAAAGAATTAGGACCCCAGCCATATGCCAATCCTCATGCACAAGTTCCTGGGCTAAGTGAACTTGGGGAAAGTAGCTAGATGTATGCTATCATGACATATTCCACCTCAAGGGCTGGCAATGGATCTAGTGTAACCCCAATGCAGGATGCTGAGGCAGTTATTTCTATTTTACACAAATGGATCTCACTGGACCTGGATCTGTCATCTGTGCAGTGATGAGGCCTCCAGGGGTCTGAGGAGTCCCATAGAGATGTCATGCAAAGGGCCTCAACCTGTGAGGCCACACGAACCAGAGGCATAGTAAAAAAAAAAAAAAAGACTATAACTACATTCTTATATGTAAGAGATGAATCCTTTGTTCCTCCTTCCTCACTTCCCTAAAACATCCCAGACTGCAGAAGCCTAGAAGAGAAAGAGGCAAAGGGAGACAGTATTCTAGAAAGTAAACTACATTCTTATCTCCCATCCAATAAACCTATTCCTGACCTACAGCTTATATAGTTAATTTCTATCTTAATCTTTGGTGAGATGTTTGTTCAGATTCTTTGCACATTAATCAATTCTTATTATGATCCCCTTGCAGGGGATAACTCTAGGTTGGACTGTGATTGAAACTTTCATAACATTAAATTGTTATTTTTTATTAAAAAAAACTGACCAAAATATTATGGTATCAGCCCAAGGAAATGAGAAATTTGACAAAACCTAAGCGATTAGGGAAAAAATGTTACTTTCATATATATGCTCCAGGCAAGTTCAGACTATTGAGTAAACTCATTAATCAAAGTAAACAAAATAATATATTACAATTAGGAAGAAAAGAGGTCCACTAAAGTGATCACAACTAAAAAATGAAGTAGGACATTAAATATAAACTACATGTTTTTAAAGTAATAATTATTAGGAGAATCTGAATCAAGAAGCAAACTCTATAGGATTGATAATGGTGGCACTCAGAATTGAAGATTTATAGTATGCCATAGGAGTAGAAACATGGTCTAAAGAATAAGAAAGACCTGGATTTAAATCCATACTCAATAGCATATTAATCAAGTATTTTGAAAATTTACCAAAATTTACTTTTATCTAAAGTTTTAGCATAATTAAATTGAGGCATATGTTTTGGGGAACTATCTTTCTCAAGATGCTATGTTATACATTTCACACCACCTTAATAACATTTTCATGTGCATTAGTTTTTCATTTGAGATAATTAGAGAGAGATAATTAAATATATTATACATATGCTCATAATAAATTAATACAATAATTCAATAGCATTGTTGTCTAATATCATCAAGAAAGACTAAATTGGTAAGCAGTATTTGACATAGCTTTACAAGGTAGGAGAAAGATTCTAACTAGGGAAGTTGAAACTCCATATATCAGGCAAAGAAGCTGATGTAGAAATACACTAAGAGTAGGAGCCTATAAAGTAGCTTGAAGAAGCTATAAAAATATCACCGGCAGATTTTCAAATCCTTTTGTAAATATCTTATTATATTCTAATAACATAACTAAAAAGTAGTTGTTGTAATCTTTTCACTGATAAAATTAATATAAGAATCAAATGGCAAATTACATCGTTCTTTTTTTAATGTACTTTTATTGGTGCATTATCATCTCGCATTATAACGTAAATCATGTTGACATTGACATACATGCACACAGCACCCCCCGTAATTTTGTTCTTCTTTATGGATGAGTAAAATTCTATTGTGTATATACCACATTTTTTTTAGCCATTCTTCTGTTGACACACCCCTAGGTTGGTTTCATAATTTGGTTATTGTGAATTGTACTGCTATAAACATGGGTATTCATGTCATTTGCAGAAAAATGGAGGGAACTAAAGAATATAATGCTAAGTGAGATTAACCAGATTAACTCAGAAAGTCAAGAGTGAGCCAGGTGTGGTGGCGCATGCTTGTAATCCCAGCATTTGGGAGGCTGAGACTGGAGGATCTGGGTTCAAGGCCAGCCTCAGCTACCTAGTGAGGCAATCCGCAACTTAGTGAGACCCTGTTTCAAAATAAAGAATAAAAAATAGGTCTGGGGGTATAGCTCGGAGGTAGAATGACCCTGAATTCAATCCCCAGTACCGAGAAAAAAAAAAAAAAGTCAAGAGTGGCATGTTTTCTCCTATGTAGGAAGCTAGAAAAAAAGAGGAAACAAAAGGGACTTTAATCAAATGAGGAGAGAAACCAGTAGAACAGTGGAGGAGATTAGTGGAGAGAGGTCGAGAAGGGAAAAACAAGGCTTGAGGAAGGGAACTGTTCAAATCAGCTTATTTCTATGCATGAAGGAATCACTACCAATCTCATTAACATGTATAGGAAAGGAGGAAGGGGAATTGGGGTGGAACAGAGAGGGAACATACTATGTTATGTGTACATGCATTTATGTGTTATCACTATGATGTATAATTGCATTGTGCCAATAAAAGTATAAAATAAATAACAGAAGAATTCTACAAAATAAATATCAGAATCAATTCTACCACAAATTTTAATTGAATGGTTTTTACCAGACCACTCACTGTAGACAGTGCATGAAAAGTCAAGTCCAGATTATTTGGGTTTCTAATTTTATTGTCTTCCCATTGAATTTTAGAGTTCTTTAGCAATAACTTGGAATAAGTTGGTGCTATAATAAAAAATTATCCCATCCCACCAAAAAAAGTCCTAATGTAGTTGCTGCCTCTGTGATATATCAGAATTCACATGGAAAATGACCACAATAATGCCTCCTAACAGGGTTACTATAAAGATTAATGATGAAATATAACCTAGCAGATATCAGGTCCTAAAAAAAAATAAAAGTGGTAGCAATTATTTTCAGCACTTTTTTCTTCATTGTCTATTCATCATTACCATCTGTTAGTGTGGGGTTTTTTGTTGGGAAGATACTAGTAACGTCCAGAGACATGATAGCACTGGTAGAAATATATTTAAATTGGAATTTTGATTTATGGAAAACAACTTAGGTAAAAGTATAGTTCAGGATAAACAAAATGTCTCAAAACAGGTAGCATTTAATAATAATTCAGGTATGCTAGTTTAGGTACTACTCTGCAAGTGAGAAAAATATAAACTGCTGAGTTTTGCCCCACTATATTTGCCTTATAGTAGATCAAGACTAAAAGGGAACTTAGAGTATTGAGGCCTAAAAAGGCTAAATAATTTGAGAATAAATGACAGTCTGATCACACATCACCCCACTCATCCTTCATACTCATCTATTAACTTATCAGCTGTTACTATCATATCACACAGTTATATGCCCCCAGATTTCATCTTGTTTAATAAAGGCACCTAGGGCATCAGTAGTTCTTCTACTCTTATGCATCATTTTGAGGAGTGCACTTGTTACCAGAAAGCCAGTTCAGTGCGACCTGACATCCCACTGGATCACCAAATACGTATTTGATTTAATTACAGTTCATTTGGATGGTGAGCTCTGTTCCCTTCCTCCCTGATCACTTTTCTCTCCATCCATTACTCCTTCCATGCAGGCAGGTGTCGTGGAAAAACAGACGACAGAATGTGATGCATGTCACTTTGTCCTCTCTTAGCAGTTTTTATGATGACTCTTCTGAGAAAAAAATCAATTCAACTATTGACTTAAATACTATTGTGAGATCAATTATGATTCAATTAACCGAGCCATCTGAGTGGCTCATTACTACTCTTGGGGAAAAAAAAAAAAAAAACTTGTGAAGGGGAAAGAATATGTCTCCTCCTCTTTATCTATCATCCATTCTAGGGTTTGCCTGTAGACACTGACCCTGGACCCTTAAGATCCAAGAACTAGTCCCCAGATGGTAACACCTTGTCTCTGGCTGTGACCATTTCTGGCCACAAAGAGCATCAATGGCATTCTCCACCTCTCCCCACCATGGAGCTAACATTTGTTGCTTTATTAT
>PVLC010047126.1:0-11200 GCA_004027655.1 Graphiurus murinus
TTACAAAACTATGGGATATGTACACAATGGAATTTTACTCAGCCATGAAGAAGAACAAAATCATGTTATTTGCAAGGAAATGGAGGGAACTGGAAAACATTATGTTAAGTGAGATTAGTCAGTCACTAAAAGTTAAAAATCAAATGCTCTCCCTAATATGTGGAAGCTAGGGAGAAAATGGGACATAAGAGGGACTCCAAGTGAAAGAGAATTCTTAGGTGAACGAAAAATTTGACTTAATGGAAGGTAATGGGAGGAGGGGGGACACCCTAATGAGTATGATGTACTTACAAGATCACATCAAAGTCAATCACTAAACTGACCAGGGGATAGGGGAAGGGTGGGTGGGAATTGGGGAAGGGTTAATGAGAAATATGTGCATGGATGTCTTTACCTGTACTAGCTTGTACCCAACAAAAATGTGTAATTAACCCTGTTGTACCCAAGAAATGTATAAAAATCCATGCTAAAAAAATAAATTAATTAATTAATTAAAAAAAAAAAGATCAACTTGACTTAGCAGCTTTCGGGGTTAAATTGAAATTTAAAATTTAAGGGACCTGGAGAGATTACTGTATTGCATGCTTGGAAACAAACACCACAGGTTAGAAGTTTTCCTTGAAATGACAGGACAGCTGCTGGGCTTGGTGGCACACACCTGTAATCCCAGTACTTGAGAGGCTGAGATAGGAGGACTTCTGGTTTGAGGCTGGCCTCAGCAATTTAGAGAGGCCTTGTTTCAAAATAAGAAAATAAAAAACACAAGGCTGATGGGTGTAACTCAGAGGTAGACTGCTACTGAGTTCAATCTCTAGTACAAGGAAGGAAGAAAGGGCGGGAAATGAAATGACAGTACATCTGAATATAAATGCAGATCAGCAGGGGCCAGTTGGCTTGCGGAGAGCAGGCCCTGGGCTCCCCGGTGGCAAAGTAGGCAATGAGATGCAGCTCCCTTCTGTGTCTGAGCCCAAAAGAAGGAGGACTTTGAAGAAATTTGGAGCTAGCTGAATGAAAAGGAAGTCACAATGTCAAAAGAAAGTCATGGGTTTTGACACCTAGGATGCAAATTTTAAGATTTTCCAGCTGCCTGTGGAGTAGCAACTCAGTGAATTATCCAGCATGTTCCTGCTATCAGGCAGCGGGATACCTAGAAGACAGAGCCTCCCTGTGTCTTTCTTAAAAAGGTAAAAACTATCTGCCTATTGTTAAGCCTCTCAGCATGACTTCACAGTGACCATGGTAAACAAAAGGCAGGAACCAGAGAGGCGCCTAGAGCAGGTGGGGAGAAGGAGGCACCCTCTACGTGCAGGGTACTTCTGTCCTCTGGCTGTGTGCTAACTCACCAATTTCATCCTGTTTCCTTGTCTGCTGCTCAATGCAACTAAAAATATGGCTAGTAGCTTTGTTGTGAGGGCTAAAAGAAAACATATAGAACACACCCATCACCCAGTGGGTGTTAAATAAACGGCAGTATTATGCCACTGCATTAAAAATATATGGATGGAGTCATTTCCACATGGGTGATTGGACCTCAGAATGGAGCAATGCCCCAGGGATGCCAGAAGGAGCTCTGCTGCTCTTTGCTTTTGCTCATTCTCAGGAGCATCTGCTGCAGAGTGCCCAGTCTGGCTCCGCTGTACAATTTCAATTGCAGCTCTGGAACTGCCCCCCATTTCTACCTGCCCCCTGCTTATGTCGTACTTGTTTCTCCATTCTAGAACTTGCAGAACCCATCAATGCAGGATAAGCATTTGGTCTCTACTCCAGAGACTGGCTCTCTATGTTGTAAGAGCTGATGAAAATGTCCTTGAGGCAGAATTTAATCTTTCAAAGAATTGGTTATAATCAGCAAAGAAAAGAATTGTTACTACGGGCCATCTGCCAGGACATGGAAATAGTTTCACATTGTAAAAGCTGATGAAATAATACTTTCCCTTTCAATGTTATTATCTCTACAAGCACGTTCCTAGAAAGCAGATTCTGTGCTTAGCCGTCCCCCAGACTAACAAGTGCCTTTTGGTGAATACGACAAGCTAGGTTAACAGTACTAGGCTAATTTTATTAAGAAAGAGCAGAGTTTCAAGATATTGGTGCCAGAGCCAGGCATGGTGCCACACACTAGAATCCCAGTACTTGGGAGGCTCAATGAGACAAGAGGATCACATGTTTGAGGCCAGCTTCAGCAACTTAGCAAGATCCTTTTAGAAAATAAAAATAAATAAATAAAGCTGGAGATTAGCTTGAAGGTAGAATGCTCTGGGTTTGATCCCAACAAAAGCACCAACAAAAGAAGAAGAACACATAGCATACTGGATCCCTGCCCACCTAGGTCAATTCCAGTTCCCTGCTTGACTATAGCCAAGGCCCCTGGGTAGATGTTCTCTGCCCATGACTCACAGCACTTAGCCTTTCCTGTCTACCTATCGTTACTGGTTATTGCTGTATTGCCTCATCCCCACCTTTCCCAACCTGTTTTATATGCAGAACTGGACTGCTCTTGAGGGCAGGGTCCTTGCTTTTTAACATCTGCAGATCCACACCAGCACTAGAATTTTTACCTAACAGACACTCAACTAAACTTAGTTGAATTCACAGGTGAAACTTGTCGTTTCTGATTTGGAGATGGGCCAGCACCTCATCCAAGCTGTGCCTGTGAGCTCTAGCCCACTCTTGCTGTTGGGCTGGTTCTACTTCCCCAGAGGGCTCCCCTGCCCCTCTCAGCCCTGCAGAGGCCCATGTGCACCCCTCAACCAGAGCACGGAGCACTCACCCATGTCTGCAGGAACCCTGCTGCCAAAACAAGGTGAATCCATTTGCTTATATGTTCAGTACTGACCCAGTGCCAGAGATGGCCTAGGTACTAGGAACAAAGAGGGGCACAGACAGGAGTCCTCCCTGCCCATGCAGATCCCTGAGGCCTCATCAGCTGCACTGCAGGGGACTGCAGGGGACAGGGAGGTCCCTCTGGTAGCCTCTGATGTCCTGCTTGATTCCATAGAACCTGCTCATCAGGAAGTGGACACTTGTCTTCCTCTCAATTCCTGTGCATCTCATTCATTCATTTCTTGTGGTCCTTATCTCTCTCTACTCTTGGACAACTATTTTCTACATCCTTGTCTTTTCTTCTAAGCTTTCAGCTCCAAGAGACCAACCAGCCTCCATCACCACCATCACTTCCATCACTCCCAGCAGAGTGCCTCACGCAAGGCACTGTCTCCATGCATATTTGTTGAAAGAAACATTACTGTTAAATAGGTACCAAAAATCAAAATCTATAATTTTCTAGCAAACTTTTACACATTTAAAATTTTCTGGCTAGTTATATAAACAAATGTGCAGAAGTATTATACTAGGTACTTATGATGATACAGTCAGATATTCTGTTGGGAAATTGCAAAGTGTTGCTTTTCATAACACAACAGACTCACATTTTCTTCTCCTATTTTCCTACTTTGTTGTCCAGGTTAATACATGCTAAACTTGAAGGATCTACTTTGTAAACACTCTTTTAAGGTCCGGAATTGTAAAAAGGTTTGCCTATTGGACAAACAAGCATTTCCTAGGTAAAACTACTCATTGGGAGTATTTTGAATGTACTATTCAGAGAATGCTACTGAGTCATATTTTCAAACTTGAATCAATGTAGGAAGTCATGACCAACATTTTAAGAAATGAGACTATAGCTGAGCATGGTAATGCATGCCTATAATCCTAGTACTTAGGAAGCTGAAACAGGAGGAACCAGGTTCTAGGGCAGTCTTCAGAACTTTGTGAAACCCTGTTGCAAAATAAAAGAATAAAATGGGCTGGAGCATGTAGCTTGAAGGTAGAATACCCCTGGGTTCAGTCCCTAGTACCAATAAGTAAATGAATAAAAATTTAGAAAAAGAAAAGGAGAATGTAATAGAAAATATCAGTTGATCACATTCCCCTGGCTAGGTTATGTTCTGAAATCTTTCTCAGTTGAATGTGTACATGTTGTGTGTGTACACATGAACGTGTACACACACATGTACATGCACTGATATTCTTTATGAGTTTCAGACAAAACTGTTGGAGCAATACTGCTGCAGAGATTTGTCATTGTTTTTGGCTACTGGGAACCAAACCAACCTCCTGCTTTCAGGCAATTCCCAATGCTGTCGTTCTCTTTGGAGATAAGAAGCAAATAAGGGTGCTCTTTACCCTTGGTCTCCCTAGGGAAACTAGCCTGGCTTGGCCAAATATCTGCTGTCATTCAGGATTTTGAATCTCAAGCACACAACCCAAAGACCATGATGATGGTGAGACTGTCCATGACATGGTGAGCCAGCAATGGCAGCCTGTCCAGCAGAGGAGGTTATGCCAGGGCAAAAGAAGGAGCCAGCAGAGTGCCGTGCCTCACTGGTCTTCTGTGCCCGCTCAGGGCTCCCTGGCTCTTGCCCATCACCCAGGGATTACTGGCAGCCTCCTCTTCTGCTCAGAGTTACCAGGCAGGGTTTCTCTGGCTCACTACCATGAATCTCAAATGATAAAAACATCATGCCAAGGACTTAGGCCCTTATTCTAAAGGATATGAGAAAATGGTACATATTTTTAAGCAAGCAAAATGATATCTGGTGAGGCAGTACTATGACAACTGGATTAAGGACCAGAGCCAGAAGTGAAAGGGTAAACTGTTGACTCAGACCTCCCTAAAGAGAAGGACTTGAAACAGGACAAAAAGTCTTCATGAGAAATCCCATTAACACCTTCTGCCCGAAGTATATCTTCTCCCTCCCTTCCTCTCTTCCTTCCTCCCTTCCTCCCTTCCCTCCTTCCTTCTTTCCCTCCTTCCTTTCTTTTTTCTTTTTTTGTACTGGGGATTTAACCCGGGGTGTTCTACCTCTGAGCCATACTCCTAGCACTATTTTATTTTGCAACAGGGTCTCACTAAGTTGCTTAGGGTCTCATTAAGTTGCTAAGGCTGCCTCCAAACCTGCAATCCTCCTGTCTCAGCCTCCCAAGTATTAGGATTATAGGTGTGCAACACCATGTCTGGCTCTGAACTACATTTCAAAGACTGAGAAGAAGAAATCAGAGGATTGCTAGAGAGATGAGTGAAGGTTGCACCAAGCACAGTGACTGCAACACCAGCCTCCCTACCTTGGAATCTATATTTCTCAACTGGACGAACTTGAGCTAGCTACTTGATCTCTCCGTACCCTATTTCTGCCATTTATAACATGGGAACAATAATAGTACTTCACTCACAGAGTTTCTTTATGAGAATTAAAAACATTTAATATATGCAAAGGATTTAGAAGAGAACTAGGCACCCAGTAAGCAGGAAATAACCACTTGTTAAATTAAAGAGACTGCTTTAAAAGCACCCATATGCTAGAGCAACATATGCTTTATGTTGCTTCAGGTATAATTTGGGGAATGAACTTCCAGTGTGCTGCTCTGGGACCATTTTAATTCTATTTTAGTTATTTACAGTTCTGTGGATAAAGGCTTTCACAATAGGGTCTGTGAAAAATTAGAGCTTAATCTTTAAATATCCACTGCTAAAGTTCAATGATACTTTATTATCTGTATCACTGGGGAACTAAGTGTTCCACATAAGTTAATTTTCTAACCACTGAAGCTTATCTAGGAGGCAGTGCACTCAAATTTTTGAATTGTGTTAAGAGATGGCTCATAAAATATACTGCAGAATTTCTTCCTTTCCCAAAGAGTGCATCAACAGTAATGCAATATTTTCATGGTGACCATTTTGAACATCAGTTATTGGACTCATAATAAAATATAGGGATGGCTTTAGTGATTAACTACTATTATTTAAATATTGTTTGCCTTTTAACTGTTAACTCAAAATAACTGTATTATAGCTGGGTGTGGTGGTGTATGCCTATAATCCCTGTACTTGGGAGGTGTGCCTCTATGCCTGGCTGGATCTTACTAGGGTAAAATCGAGATATTGGCAGGGATGTATTCCTTCTGAAGGCTTTGAGAGGAATCTATCTCCGGGTCTTTTTCAGCCAGACGTAGAAAAATTGGATTTCATAAAATACACAGAGGCTCCCTGCAATGGCTTCTTCTTCGATGTCAAAACCTGAGACTCCAACTTCTGCATCAGTTACCATGGGTCCTTCTCTGACTGTGACACTCCTATCTCCCTTGTGAGGACCTTTGTGATTTCACTTGGGCCACAGGGATAATACAGGATAATTTCCCACCTTGATATCCTTAACTTCATCACATCTGCAAAGTCCCTTTTGCCACATGAGGTAACACATTGCCAAGTTCCAAGGATCCAGACATGGAGATTTTGTGGACTGTTCTGCTTACCACCTTAACAGACATGTTGAGCAGATCTGACAATGAAGGTGCTCACCTTTCGACTCCAGCTCCCTTTGTTTGACCTGTTCCACCCATGGTCAGCCTGCATTTCAGCTGAGGACAAGTTCACCCTTCCAGTTACTCAAGGCAGATAGCCTGCAGTCACCATCAGCCCCTCTCTTTCTCTCACTTGTCACCAAGTGCTACCACGTGTCCTTTCAAAATCAGATCAAGCCTCTGGACTCTACTTCCACAGCCAGTACGTCTACACCACCATCTCCTCTCAGCAGTATCCCTAGAACAACTGCCGGCCTCACCTCCCAGATTCAACCATATAGGCTACAGCCAGAAGGCCTTTTAAAAGTGCAAATTATGCATACAAAGTGCTGTGTGCATGTATGTTTCTATCATTCCGAACCTCATTGTGATGCATGGTTACAATGCACTGATAAAAGTATATTAAAAATAAACTTGGCTGGGTGTGGTGGTGCACACTTGTAATCCCAGTACTTGGAAGACTGAGACAGGAGGATTGCATGTTTGAAGCCAGCCTCAGCAACTTAGTGAGGCTCTCAGCAACTTAGTGAGACCCTGTTTCCAAATAAAAAATTAAAAAAAAAATAAGTCTGGGGGTGTAGCCCAGAGGTAGAAGGCCCAGGTTCCACCCTCAGTACCAATAAGCAAACAAACAAACTTAACACTAAAAAGCAAATAACTCGATCAAACAATGGAAAATTGAACTGAATAGATACTTCTCAAAGAAAGAAATACAAACGGCCAATAAATATATGAAAAACTGTTCATTAGCAATCAGGGAAGGGCAAATCAAAAGTTTACTGAGAATTCATCTAACCTTAGTCAAGATGGCAATCATCAAGAATACAAACAACAATAAATGCTGGCAAGGATGTGGGGAAAGGAACTCTTATATACTGTTGGTGGGATTGTAAGTTATTATAGCCACTATGGAGATTAGCGTGCAGGTTCCCCAGAACAGTTAGAATGGAACCACCAAATATCCCAGCTATTACACTCCTGGGTATCTTTCCAAAGGAACTGAAGTCAAAATATTATGGTGATATGTGTATATCCATTGTTATAGCAGCACAATTTACAATAGCCAAACTATGGAACCAGTCTAGGTGCCTGTCAACCGATGAATGGGTTGCAAAACTGTAGTATATACACACAATGGAACTTTACTCAGCCATAAAGGAGAAAAAAATTGTGTCATTTGCTGGAAAATGGATGGAACTAGAAAATATTATGCTAAGTGAGATTAGCTAGTTTTAGAAAGTGAAGGGTCATATGTTTTTTTCTCATATGTGGAAGCTAGAGGGAAACTAAGAAATAAAAGAGACTTCAGATAAATTAAGACAGAGACCAGTAGAATAGTGGAAAGGGATTTGGGGAGACAGGCAAGGAAGGAAAAGGAAGACATGGTGAAGGAAACAGTTCAAACAATCCTATGTACATTTGTGAAGCTATTCATACAAATTTCAATATTATGAACAGGGAGGAGGAGGGAGAAGGGCAGTGTCTGGAGGGAAATCCACCAGGTGCCACGTGCGTGTATGTTTCTATCACACTAAACCTCAATATGACATTTATTTATAATGCATAAATAAAAGTATATTAAAATAAAATACAATAAAAATAATTTTTAAATGCGAGTTATATAACTCTGCTCTTCAAATCCCTCCAATCTCTCTCCATCTCATTGAGGGTAAAACTCAAAGTCCTTATAATAAATATCTCCAGGAAAGAAGCAAGGAAGAGCAGTTTTTCAGGAAATGAAAGCTGTTCAGTACGGCCTGAGCAAAGACTAAGAGGAATGAGAGATGCTAAAGGCACATGAGGAGGTGTCTGGTACCCATGTCAAGAAGCCTGACCTTATCCTAAGGATCATGGAAAGCTGCCAACAAGCATTCAGCTGAGCTGTGGCATAACCAGGTGTGCAGGTTGGGAAGGTAACTGTGAATGTCCCTGAGATGGGATAGAGTGAACAAGCTGGGAGGGGAGAGGGACAAGGGCTAAGAAGCTTTTGAAGGGGAAAGAGAAGACATGGCAACAGAAAGGGGAGTGGACAGGTGTCCTCCTAAATAGGAGAGAGAAGTGACAAAATGTGGATATGGCTCAGACATGAGGTAAAATAGGACAGGCAGGTGCAGATTTGAGTTGGTGGGTCTCTAAGGTGGCAATATTCTTATCAGCCAAGTAAGAAATGCTGCAGGCAGAGCAACAGACCTACTGAGACCAGAGTGGGTGGGAGATAGTCAAGACAGTCCTATTAAGTGCCTGGCCATATGCAATCTGGTGAAAACTCAGAAAATACCCACTGGAAATCTATACTTGGAAGTTCTCAGTTTGCAGATAGTTATTTAAACCATAGAAATAGATTTTTTTTAAACCCACTTATCATAAGCATAGAGAAGAAAAAGAAAAAAGGGCTTAGGACTGAGCCATTTAAGGGAAAGAAAAATCTGCAAAGGAAAAAAAGATGAGCTAGAGGGCTTGGGGAAAAACTAGTAGACTCAGTTCTCATAGACAGAATGCAAGAGAAACCAGGATTTCTAAGAACAGTGCATACTACTACCAAATGCTGCCAACAGGTTAAGTTAAAGGAAAAAAAAGCCTGAAAATGAACTACTGGGTTGAGCATCAATTAAGTTTTTAGAGACCTTGTCAAGAGGAGCCCAGTAATCCCAGCATTCAGGAGGCTGAGACCAGAGGATACGGGTTCGCGGCCAGCCTCAGCTACCTAGTGAGACCTTCTGCAACTTTGTGAGACTCGGTTTCAAAATAAAGAATAAAAACTAGGGCTGGGGGTATAGCTCGGAGGTAGAATGCCCCTGAGTTCAATCCCCAGTACCGCAAAAAAAAAAAAAAAAAAAAAGAGGAGCCCAGTGAGCCAGTGAGGTTCAAGGCAGACTATGGGGAATGTGGATGTGGAGGGATGAAGGCAGCAGGCACGAGAGGGAAACCCACTCATGATATATGATTAGATGAGGAGATGGGACCATCCGGGTAGTGTCTGGAGAGGAAGAGGAAGCTGAAAAGGTTTTTTGCTTATTCCACCTTCTTTCTTCCCTACCTTTCTTCCTATACGAGGCTAAATTCTGATGAGATGAAGGCATCAAAGAGAAAATCAGGAGATTATCAATGTGTGAAGTCTCTGAGGAGGGAAGAGAACTCAGGGCTCAGAACATAGGTAGGCAAAGGCACCTTTGGGTCTCCACTCAAGTACTATCTGTCAGAAAGCCATTCCCTGTTATATCAAATAGTTCACCCATCTCTGTGTGTGGCACAGGGAATAGAACGACAAATTAGGTGTCACCACTACCCCTAAAGAGCAGTTAGGGGGTGGGGAAGCTACTAACCAAAAGACACTGATATTTTACAAACAGGGTACTGATACGGGAGCCAGGGAGAGGATTCTGTGAAGATGGTAAGGTAAGAAGCACCAGGAATCCATTTCCCCAACAGACAACCATTATACTTGCCAGAATCTGTTTGATGTAACTATTTTGGAAGTCTAGAGTCTACTGAAATCTTGCAACATCCAAGGGAAGCCTTGGACAGGAAATCATGGCTAATTACAGTCAATTTCAGATCTGCGGCTCAGCAGCAGTTACCCACACTCCACAGCCCTTCCCATGGCGGGCAACCATGCATGCATCCTGTGGGAGCCAGACAGGCAGCCTTTGTCCACTGAATATTGGACAGTGAGGTTCTGACTACTGATGGCTGCTTCTAATCAGGGAGCTGCAGACACAAAGGCAGCAGGCATTGGGGCTGCACCTTTCCTCACTCTTTCAATGTCCTACTTACTCCTTCAGCGGAAGTGGCTTCAAGGGAATTTAAAAATTCAGCACCTTAAATCTCCTTCATTTTTCTCTTTTTCCCCATGTGGGAGCCAGAGAGTAAAAACTAGGATATCCAAAAGTAGTTGCATATATGGGGAAAATTGGAATGGCACTACAAATGCCCAGGGAAAGGTGCAGGCTTTGAAGAGGCCTTAGGTTTATGCCTCAGGCTGCTCCTTGGCGCAGACACCCTGTGGTGATCAAAACAAACCAAAACAAACCCAGAAAACCCTGGGAAAGGGGAAGAGCTGAACCCAGAGTTACCAGTTTGTTAGAGTCAATCTTCTAATTTTCAACAACAAAGAAATCAAAAGTCATGTAAACAAACAGAGGAAGAGGGCTAAGGGATGGGGGTGGTGGAGAAGGGAAAGGAAAGGGGAGGTACTGGGGGACAAAACTGACCAAATGACCTTATATACATGTACAAATATGTCAAAACAAACCCTACAATCAGGTATGATCATAATGCATCAATTTAACAAGTCTTTAAAAATAAAAAATTTAATCTTTGAAAAATTTTTTTAAAAAGAGATAAAGAGAAACTGAGAAAGATCTGATGGCAGATTTACTAGATAAAGACTTAAAAACAACTGTTTTAAGAATGCTTGAAGAACTAAAGGAAGGCATGGAGAAAGTAAAAAAAAAAAAAAAGTGTATGAAGTTGAAAAGCAATAAAGAATGAAGCCCAGCTGGGCGTGGTGGCACATGCTTGCAATCCCAGCATTTGGGAGGCTGAGACCAGAGGATCGGGTTTGCAGCCAGCCTCAGCTACCTAGTGAGGCACTCCACAACTTAGTGAGACCCTGTTTCAAAATAAAGAATAAAAAATAGGAGCCGGGCGTGGTGGCGCACGCTTGTAATCCCAGCATTCGGGAGGCTGAGACCAGAGGATCCGGGTTCGCGGCCAGCCTCAGCTACGTAGTGAGGCACTCCGCAACTTAGTGAGACTCGGTTTCAAAATAAAGAATAAAAAATAGGGCTGGGGGTGTAGCTCGGAGGTAGAATGCCCCTGAGTTCAATCCCCAGTACCG
>PVLC010047127.1:0-11200 GCA_004027655.1 Graphiurus murinus
CTTTTTTTTTTTTTTGTGGTACTGGGGATTGAACTCAGGGGCATTCTACCTCCGAGCTATACCCCCAGCCCTATTTTTTATTCTTTATTTTGAAACCGGGTCTCACTAAGTTGCGGAGTGCCTCACTAGGTAGCTGAGGCTGGCCGCGAACCCGGATCCTCTGGTCTCAGCCTCTCGAATGCTGGGATTACAAGCGTGCGCCACCATGCCCGGCTTCATGATCAACTTTTTAAAAAAATTTTGTGGAACTGGGGCTGGAACCCAGGGACATTCCATCTCTGAGCTACACTTCTAGCCCTTTTTATTTTTTGTTTGAAACAGGATCTCGCTAAAGTTGCAGAGAGGCTGACCTCGAATCTATAATTCTCCTGTCCCAGTGTCCTAAGTATTAGGATTACAGGCATGCACAACCATTCCATTATTATTGATTGATATTTAGATTAATTCTAATTTTATGGTATTAGAGACAGTGCTGTGGTAAGGGCAGAAGAGGAGGAAGGACATTCTGGGCAGAAGAGGTGGCAACAGCAATAAAGAGATGAAGGCTGGAATGGCTTTTGCCTGTGCAAGGAGTCAAGGGAAGGGAGGTTGTGGTGTGGGCACTGTCTCATCCCTGCCCAGGTAGGGAGGGCCGGCGTTCCTGCTGTGCACACGAGGGTACTGAGGCTGGGGGCAGGGTAGGAGGCTTTGCCAGGCATGGGCCCATGCGAGATAGAACTCAAACCTGGCCTGTCTAGATCTAGGATGCCATCCTAACCTTCCTGTGCGAAATGAGAGAGTGTGTGCCAGGCATGGTTGCACATGCCTATAATCTCAGTACTTGGGAGGCTGAGACAGGAGGATCTCAGGTTCAAGGCCAGCCTTAGGAACATAGCAAGGCCCTCAGCAACTTAGCAAGATCCTGTTTGAAAGTAAAAAGTAAAAAAGGGCCAGATGTGGTAGTGCACGCTTATAATCCCAGTACTTGGGAGGCTGAGACAGGAGAATCGCAGGTTTGAGGATAGCTTCATCAAGTAGTGAGACTCTCATCAACCTAGCAAGATCCTGTTTCAAAATTAAAAAAAAAATAGGGCTGGGGGTATAGCTCAGAGATACAATGCCCCTGTGTTCAATCCTTGGTACTAAAAAAAAAAAAAAAGTGAAAAAGGGCTGGGGGTGTAGTTTGGAGATAGAATGCTCTTGGGTTCAATCTCTAGAACCAAAAAGAAAAAGAGACACGTGTCTAGGCAAAGGCGGGGACAGAGAAGATGGGAGATGCAAAGATAGCAGAGGGGAGCAGGGATGTGGCAGGTGTTCAGGGCGTGTGTGAGGAAACCTCTCTTTCAAGCTGAGGTGCTCAGTGATTACAAGGAGGTCCCAAGTGTTTCCTTGAATGTAGGCAACCTGGGTTCAGATCGCATGTCCCACCTGATGCCTCTTCTGTACCATTCATTGTTTTCCAGAATCGGTGCAGTGTGCCAGTGGATCAGGCCTCTGAGTCGCTGTTGAAAAGCAAAGCCTGCTTTGGAGCAGAAAACCTCATGAGGGTTCTGGGGAACTATTGCCGCCTGGGTGAAGTGCGTACCCACATCCGTGTGGGTGTCGTGGGTAAGGCCTACTCAGCATTTATGGGGCCCAGGCTCCTTCCTGGAACAGGGACTTCACTGTGGGAAAGGATGCCTTTTTGAGGAACAGAAGAGAAAGGGTTCAGGAAGGGTTTTGTGATTTATAATTTGGATAACTGGGTATGGGAGACACTCAGAATCACCACTTTGTGTTGAGTGGTAGAATGCTGGACCAAGCTGGGCGTGGTGGCACACACCTGTAATCCCAGTATGTAGGAGGCTAAGATAGGAGGATCACTGGATCAAAACCAGCCTTAGCAACTTAGTGAGGCTTTCTGCAACTTAGTGAGTTCCAAAATAATAAAAAAATAGGGCTGGGGATATACCTCAGAGGTAGAATGCCCCTGGGTTCAATCCCCAGTACCGCAAAAAAAATAAAAGAATCATGGACCAATGTACAGTGATGGGCACATCCTGTCAGAGCTGTGGGAAGGAGCTGTGACCATCTGCCTTTCACAGATGAGAGCACTTAGGCCCAGAGAACAGAAGAGAGACTTGTGGAGCTCAGCTTGGAGCAAGATAAGGCAGGGCTGAGGCTCAAACCTGGGTTTTCTGGAACCCAGGGGTACTGAGGGAGAGTTCACAGGAGAGGAATAGAGAAATTGAGAGAGGCAGGGACAGATAATCAGGGAGAGAAAGTGACACCAAGAGAGACACATTGGAAAGAGTGCTGGCCACTAAGAATGTATAGATATATGGGCCTGAAGAAACACAGAGGAAGACATAAGACCCCCCCAAAAAACAAACAAACAAAACAGGGAATCCAAATGACAGGGTTGATGAGGATTGAATCTAGGGATGTTCTACCTCTGAGGTACACCTCAGCCCTTTGTGTGTGTGTGTGTGTGTGTGTGTGTGTGTGTGGTTCTGGAGTTTGAACCCAGGAGTGTTCTACCTCTGAGCTTTATACCCCCATTCCTATTTTATTTTTTATTTGGAAACAAGGTCTTCGAAAGTTGCTGAGAGCCTCACTAAGTTGCTGGCTTCCAGCATGTGATACTCTGAATCTCCCAACCTATTTTAGTTTTTATTGTGAAACAGGGTCTCATTAAATTGCTGAGGCTGGCTGCAAACTTATAATCCTCCTTATCTTAGCCTCGTATATACTGGGATTGCAGGTGTGTGCCATTGTGCTAGGCAAGAAGAGGCAAATCAAGTATTTAAATGATAAAGGCATGCAGAGAGGTTGATAGGACCAAAAAGAAATGCTGAAAAGAACAGAAATAGATGTGTATGTTCAGAGATCTTCAGAGGGAGATGTAAAGAAGGATAGAGACAGCCAGGCGTGGTGGCGCACGCTTGTAATCCCAGCATTCGGGAGGCTGAAACCCGGAGGATTCGGGTTCGCGGCCAGCCTCAGCTACCTAGTGAGGCACTCCACAGCTTAGTGAGACTCGGTTTCAAAATAAAGAATAAAAAATAGGGCTGGGGGTATAGCTCGGAGGTAAAATGCCCCTGAGTTCAACCCCTAGTACCGCAAAAAAAAAAAAAAAGAAGGATAGAGACATCTCATCTGTAGATTCTTAGACATGCATACCCAAAGAAAGAACATGTCATATGGGGATGGAGACAGATGCAGAGCAAGGTATAGAGTCCCAGGAACACACACACACACATAGACCTAAGTCCACTTGCAGACCCAAAAACACATAAAGAGTCATATGTGTGGAGTCATGTACATATCCACAGGGGGCATATCTGGAGACAATGACAGATTTAGGCACAGTGGGTACAGACCAATCCTTTTCCACACACACTTACCCCAGCTCTGCTCTCCCAAAGCAAAGAACACACATGTGTCAAGATACATTACATGACCCAGGCCAGAGTCACAGAGAAAGACAAGTACACAGGCATGTTGATGATGAGATAGATGTATATATAGACAAATAGAGACAGAGAGAGGGTTAAGGAGACAGGGAGAAAAAGAGATGCGGTGAAATATATACAGGGAGCTGGGCATGGTGGCACAGGCCTTTAATCCCAGTACTTGGGAGGCTGAGACAGGAGGATTGCAGGTTCATGGCCAGCCCCAGCTATTCAGTGAGGCCTTTAGCATCTTAGTGAGACCCTGTTTCAAACTAAAAACTAAAATAGGACTTGGGGTGTAGCTTAGAGGTAGAATGCCCCTGGGTTCAATCTCCAGTGTGTGTACACACACACACACACACACACACACACACACACACGTGTGCATGCAAAAGTACAGATGGGACACTGTAGAGAGAGAAGCCCATGCTGAGGTGGCTTCCAGGCCTTCAGCCCCTTCCCCTTTCCTAATTCTGAACCATTTTCCGATTCTTCCCCTGGGCTTGGGAGGCTCTCTAACTACCCTCATTTACCTGACACACCCTAGGTGTGGCCAGATAGAGGCTGACCGGAGTTAGCCCAGAGAGAATTACAAAGTGAGGCAGAATTGGTGGGGTGGAGAGAATCTGAGAGGAAAGACTGTGGCCATAATGAGAAAGAGATGTTTAGATACAGACTTACCCAGAAAAACAGAGGCTATAGAGAAATAGTGAGTGGAAGAGAGACAAAAATCAGAAAAAGCAGTCATATTTGGAATGAAAGTGACTAAGAGATACAGAAAGTGTGAGCAAGTGCTGGACATTTTGTCGCATGTTTGTAATCCTAGTACTTGGGAGGCTGAAACAGGATTGCAAGTTCAAGGCCAGCCTCAGCAACTTAGTGTAGACCCTGTTTCAAAATAAAAAGGACTGGTGATATAGCTCAGAGGTAGAATGCCCCCGGGATCAATCCTCAGTACCAAAAAAAAAAAGTGAGACAGAGACAGAGGCGCATGCATTTAGACTTCTAGGTACAGGGGTTTATCCAGGCACACACAGATGTGAATTGTATACATGTGTAAATTTGAGCATAAGCAGAGAGAACTGAGAATGAGAGACCCAGTAAGGGAGTAACAAAGACTGAGAGTGGCTCACAGGGGCCCCAAAACAAAAACAGACCACAGGCAAAGACAGCTGCACCAAGAGCCGGGCACCTGGAGATGAGCCCCTGTCCCCCAGGGGAATTATGCACCAGAACAGATGGTCCTCTGTTTTGAGACACTTGTTGATATCTACCTTCTGCTGGATGGTGTCTGTTTAGCCTTGCACTGAGCACCCCAAGGCTGGTCGTGGGTGTGGTGTCACATCTCAAGAGAGAGACAAGTCTACCCAGCATGCCCACAAAAGGAGGAGGATAGGACCTGTAGAGGGTTGGTCAGGGCCTGGAGTGGGCAGGTAGGAGCCAGGCTCTATCTTGGGCTTCTCCATGGCCTGCTCACTGCCCCGGCCAGGGCCTCTCTCTCAGGCTGGGCCCTTTTCACCCTGCGTTATCTATTGCTACTTTGCAGGGCTCCCCAATGTGGGGAAGAGCAGCCTGATCAATAGCCTGAAGCGCAGCCGTGCATGCAGCGTGGGAGCTGTTCCTGGGGTCACCAAGTAAGCACCTGCCTGCTCCCCACTTCACTACTGTTGCTTCTAAATTCCACGTTTTCATCCCTTGTCCATTTCATAACTTGCAGGGTTCTCTGATTCTTCCCTGGCATGGGAGTTCCACTAATAGGTGTCTTTCACCTGACACGCCTTGGGTGTGGGTCAGGAACCCTGCTGGGTGCTCCTCCTGACAACTGCAAGATCTGCCTGCTCAGTGGGGTCGTGGTGGCACTTGCCGCCATCCCAGTGACTGGGAGACTTAGGCAGATTGATTACAAGTTTGAGGTGAGTCTTGGCAACTTAGTGAGACCCTGTCTCAAAATAAAAAGGGCTGTGGGTGTAGCTCAGTGGTAGAGCATCCCTGGGTTCCAACCCCAGTAAGGAAAAAAAAAAAAGGATGGGCATATTCACAAGTAGCTTAGCCTTGTTGCTGGACAAAGCAGCTGAGGCCTAGAGAGTCAGAGGCCCTGCAACTCTGCCCCCAGGAGCAGAGGCTAGATTTTAGAATCAGTTCCGAGTCCCTAGGATCCCAGAGTTCCCTGGCCCTACATCTCCACCTCTTCTTTAAGACACCCTCCCCTTGTTCCTTCAACCCCTCATCCTCCCCAGGCCCAAGCTTTGTGACTAGATGCCAGTCACATCAGGCTTTCTTTTCTTCTCTGTCGCCCCAGATTCATGCAGGAGGTCTACCTGGACAAGTTCATCAGGCTGCTGGATGCTCCAGGCATTGTTCCAGGACCCAACTCAGAGGTGGGCACTATCCTGCGCAACTGCATCCACGTGCAGAAGCTGGCCGACCCTGTGACCCCGGTGGAGACCATCCTGCAGCGCTGCAGCCTGGAGGAGGTAGGCAGTGGAGCCCCTGGTGCATGCCATACCCCGATCCAAGGGCTCCATTCTTCCTTGTGATTTCTCCCTTCACTAGATTTCCAACTATTACGGAGTCTCTGGGTTCCAGACCACTGAGCACTTTCTGACCGCAGTGGCCCAACGCCTGGGAAAGAAGAAGAAGGGAGGCATATACAGTCAGGAGCAGGCCGCCAAAGCTGTCCTGGCTGACTGGGTGAGGTGAGGAAGGGGCTGGGCCTGAGTCCTCTGTTCCTTATGGTTGGTCTAGGGCAGGGGACAGCCAAGGTACCAGGGCATGACCTTCTCAGGACTTCATGCCCACTGTTTATCCAGCAACTCAACTGATTGTTGTTTGGAAGCCACTTCTGTGGGTCTTCTTGTCCCTGCTGTTCCTGGCTTTTGAACTCATCCTCATTTGGATTGGTCATTTGTTTTCTCATCGCCTCCCACCTCCTAATGCAGTGGGAAGATCAGCTTCTATACACCACCACCGCCCACCCATACACTGCCTGCCCATCTCAGTGCTGAGATCGTTAAGGAGATGACTGAGGTCTTTGACATTGAGGACACTGAACAGGCCAATGAAGACACCATGGAATGTAAGTGTGGATGGGTGGGGCACCTGGTCTTGTCCTAAGAGAGCCACACAGACTTGATGGCAGATCCCACCATTGATCTTCCATTCCCCTGGCTCTACTTGGGTTTGGCACGAGTTTAACCAATTTTGAGCTAAATTTCTTCTCTTGCAAGATAGAGAATTCTGATCTGGGCCATAGGGGTGGGTGTTGGTGATGTGATGGTTGAGCGATTTTGATAGATGTAAATTCCTGCTTCTTGGGACCTAGAGTGAATTGAAACATTTCTTTCAAAAGCCCTTTCTCTAATATTGCCCTAGGGTGTTTGTGTGTGTGTGTGTGTGTGTGTGTGTGTGTGTGTGTGTGTGTGTGTGTGTGTGTATGGTACTACGGGTGGAACCCTGGGGCATTCTACCTCTGAGCTACATGCCCAGCCCTATTTTATTTAATTTATTTTTTTTGCAGTACTCGGGATTGAACTCAGGGGCATTCTACCTCCGAGCTACATCCGCAGCCCTATTTTGTATTCTTTATTTTGAAACCAGGTCTCACTAAGTTGTGGAGTGCCTCACTAGGTAGCTGAGGCTGGCCGTGAACCCGGATCCTCTGGTCTCAGCCTCCCGAATGCTGGGATTATAAGCGAGCGCCACCACGCCCGGCTCCTATTTTATTTTTGAAACTGGGTCTCACTAAGTTGCTGAGGATGGCTGCAAACCTGCGATCCTGTCTCAGCCTCCCAAGTACTGGGATTACAAGTGTGCACCACCATGCCCGGCCTGCCTTAGGTTTCTTCATAACCATTTCAAATGCATTCCTAGGTTTTCCTTCTTACCCCAATGCTGGTGAGGTGTCCAGGTTACAAAAAGGTGGTATTTGCCAGAAGGCGCATAGATAGTGATGGCCAGAGGTAACCTTAGAACTTGCTCTTCTGCCCAGTTATCAACAGCTCAGAGTATATAGATGGTTAAAAGTACAGACTGCCTGGATTCAATCCTAGCTTTGTTCCTTATTAGCTTTGTGAGGCAGAGCATGTACTTTACTTTTCCCTATCTCAACGGTGTCATCTATGAGATGGGGACAGTAGCACCCACTGCATAAGCAGTTGTGAGGACCCAGTACATAAAAGAGGGTATAGCTCAGTGATAGAGCTTGTGTCTAGTGTGCACAAAGCCCTGGGTTCGAAAAGCTTATCACCAAGCCGGACGTGGTGGCGCATGCTTGTAATCCCAGCATTTGGGAGGCTGAGACCAGAGGATCTGGGTTCTCAGCCAGCCTCAGCTACCTCTGAGGCATTCCGCAACTTAGTGAGACCCTGTTTCAAAATAAAGAATAAAAAATAGGGCTGGGGGGTAGAATGCCCCTGAGTTCAATCCCCAGTACCGCAAAAAAAAAAAAAAGAAAGAAAGAAAAAGAAAGAAAAGAAAAGAAAAGCTTATCACCAGAGGAACAAAAACGTAAAGGACCTGTAGAACAACAGTGCTTGGCCCATGGTAAATAAATGCTCAGGAAATGTTAGCTGTTATTAAGATGATTATTTACTGGGGATGTAGAGGTGTAACTTTGAGAAACTTGTCTTTGTAGACACCACCCTCTACAGTACTGGCCTGTGGTTTCTGCTTCTTTATCTATTCTGCCCAAGAAAGGTGCCCAGTGCTCTCTGGACCCATGTGTAGATACTCTGGTGAAGTTGAGGAAGCCCTGACTGGGCTTCTGGTTTCTCTTTCTCTCTTTTTTTTTTATTTTTATTTTTTGTGGTACTGGGGATTGAACTCAGGGGTGTTCTACCTTTGAACTACACCCCCAGCCCTATTTTTTTATTCTTTATTTTGAAACCAGGTCTCACTAAGTTGTAGGTAGCTGAGGCCAGCCTCGAACCCGGATCCTCCCGTCTCAGCCTCCCAAATGCTGGGATTACAAGCATGCGCCACCACGCCCAGTTTGGTTTCTCTTTCTTGACGGCCAGCCATTTTCTTTCTCAGCATTTCCTAGTGTCCTTGGATTATTTTGTTTGTTGGTTGGTACTGGAGATTGAGCCCAGGGACGTTCTACCTCTGAGCTACACTCCCAGCCCTATTTTATCTTTTATTTTTATTTTTATTTATTTATTTATTTTTTGTGGTACTGGGGATGGAACCCAGGGGCATTCTACCTCTGCGCAACACTCCCAGCCCTATTTTATTCTTTATTTTGAAACAGGGTCTTGCTAAGTTGTGGAAGTCCTCACAAGTTGCTGAGGCTGGCCACAAACCTGCAATCCTCCTGTCTCAGCCTCCCAAGTACTGGGATTACAAGCGTGTGCCACCATGCCTGGCTTTATCTTTTATTTTGAAACAGGGTCTCACTAAGTTGCTGAAGCTGGCTGCAAACCTGAGATCTTCCTGTCTCAGCCTCCCAAGTACTGGGATAACAAGTGTGCGTTACCACACCAGGCTGTGTCCTTGGACTATAAATGAGGACAAGAGGACTTGCCTGGCCAGGTATGGTGGCGCATGCCTATAATCTTATTACTTGGGAGGCTGAGACAGGAGAATTGCAGGTTTGAGGCCAGCCTCAGCAACTTAGCGAGACCCTGTTTCAAAATGAAAAATAATAAGGGCTGGGGGTGGAGTTCAAAGGTAGAACGCCCCTGGGTTCAGTCCCTAGTACTGAAAAAAGAGGACCTGCCTGCCTCCTAGTTTATTCCCCGTGGGGCTTCAGGCAGGTCAGCCCCTTTCTGAACTTGTTTTTGCTTTTGTCAAGTGGGCAATTGAGAGGGATCGGGTGTTCACATTCTTAAGATGATGCATGACTCTGGCTGGATGTGAAGGCAAGAGGGGCTCCATCATGAAAAATGTGTTCTGGCAAAAGATGGAAGTCAGGGAAGTTGAGAGGAGGGTGCAGAGAGTTTAGCCGTGAAGGGTGTTGGAGGAATTGGTCATAGTGCTGGATCTTGAGAGTGAATGGAGATGAGGAAGGGTGTGGTGCACAGTTGCAGAAGCAGGTGACCATAGTGTGGCCCAAGGAGATGGGCACCTCTGAGGGTTACAGTGGAGGGCCAAGGGTAGGAGGAGAGCATCCTCGTTCCAGGGAGGGGATTCCAGTGGCTGCTATTTACAGAGCAGCATTGTGGTTGGGCCAGAGGTCTTCCCCCGCTGTGTCTCACAGCAGCCCTGTGTGAATAGGGTTCGTGAAATTCCCATTTTTCAGATGAGCAACCTGAGGTGCTGAGGCCAGCTCCAGCAGGCAAGTGTGCTACTACAAAACTCAAGCTTGCAATTCTTCATCATGTAGTATCAGCAGGAATGAGAACCCGCCCCTGCCTTGATTCTGTGGGCAGCACCCACATCTTCTTTCTGCTGAGGCCTGACCAGGGGCCGGCTGCAGGGAAGGGTGTTGGTTGTGTTACAGGCTTGGCCACAGGAGACTCCGATGAGCTGCTGGGTGACATGGACCCGCTCGAAATGGAGATCAAGTTGCTCCATTCTCCATTGATGAAAATAGCAGATGCCATGGAAAATAAAACCACCGTCTATAAGGTACCAGTCCACTTTTTGTTGTGGCATCCCTCTACCCCGGGTTTGGGGAAACAATCAGTTCCCCCCACCTAGCTCCCACAAAGTAGTGAGGTCTGACAAGGTCAGCCTTGACATTTCAAGACCCTGTGTTAAAATAAAAATCAAGCCGGGCATGGTGGCGCACGCTTGTAATCCCAGCATTCAGGAGGCTGAGACCGGAGGATCTGGGGTTCACGACCAGCCTCAGCTACCTAGTGAGGCACTCCGCAACTTAGTGAGACTCGGTTTCAAAATAAAGAATAAAAAATAGGGCTGGGGGTATAGCTCGGAGGTAGAATGCCCCTGAGTTCAATCCCTAGAACCGCAAAAAAATAAAATAAAATAAAAATAAAAAGGTCTGGAGGTGTAACTCAGTGGTAGAGCCCCCCTAGGTTCAATCCCCAGTCCCCCACACACACGCACAAAAGCTTGCACAGTGGCATATGCCTGTAACCCCAGTATTTGGGAGGCCAAGACAGGAGGATCAGGTTTGAGGCCAGCCTCAGCAACTTAGACCCTTAGAAACTTAGTGAGACTCTGTTTCAAAAGAAAAAATAAAAAGTGCTGGTGGTGTAGCTCAGAGTTAGAATGTCCCTGGATTCAATCCTAGTATCAAAATAAATAAAGAGTGAAATGTAAATGGTCTGCACACTCCCTATGGGCTCTTGGATGTCTGGCATGATGTGTCCTTTGCCAAACGATGACAGGTCTGAGAAGGAGGTGTGCTGTCCAGTGGCTTTCCCAGGCTTGCTTCTACCCCAGCCACCCAGTTGCAGTGGCAAATGCCTCTTCCTGCCCCATTGTCAGCCAGTAAGTTTCATGGTTTTTCCCTCCTAAATCTCCTGAGAAACTGTGAGTTTCTTTTTATCCCTATCACTCCTGTAACCCCAGAGTAAGCTTTTAGTCCTCAACTTACCTGGACATACATCCGATGGTTCCGTGTGTGTGTGTGTGTTTGTGTGTTTTATTGGGGATTAAATCAAAGCATCTCTACTTCCATTTTTTTTTTTTTTTTTTTTTGCGGTACTGGGGATTGAACTCAGGGGCATTCTACCTCCGAGCTATACCCCCAGCCCTATTTTTTATTCTTTATTTTGAAACCGAGTCTCACTAAGTTGCGGAGTGCCTCACTAGGTAGCTGAGGTTGGCCGCGAACCCGGATCCTCCGGTCTCAGCCTCCCGAATGCTGGGATTACAAGCGT
>PVLC010047128.1:0-11187 GCA_004027655.1 Graphiurus murinus
CGCTTGTAATCCCAGCATTCGGGAGGCTGAGACCGGAGGATCCGGGTTCGCGGCCAGCCTCAGCTACCTAGTGAGGCACTCCGCAACTTAGTGAGACTCGGTTTCAAAATAAAGAATAAAAAATAGGGCTGGGGGTGTAGCTCGGAGGTAGAATGCCCCTGAGTTCAATCCCTAGTACCGCAAAAAAAAAAAAAAAAAGAACTTCCTTGGGTTCAATCCCCAGTACCAAAACACACACACACACACACACACACACACACACACACACACAAGAAAGAAAGAAAACAAACTTTGGGTTACAGAGAGAACATATGGGAGCTTAAAGTTCTTTGAGAACCAATAAGAAGGATCAATCTGATATGGATTGGAAGGGCTACTTCTTATTTCTAAAAACTATTAATCAGAAGACCTTGGAGGCCTTTTGCAGCTCAGATCTCTGAAAATTAAGTTGTCCAGAGCACAAGAACATGGAACAATTCTAGAGCAAAGCAGAGAATGCGTTTCTAACTTCAGCTACCTTTGGCTAACACTGGAGACAAAATATTCTGTTTATATTTGTGTGGCTGTTTAAAGATTATATAAAGCACATTAAGGAGATTTTGTGAAGTAAAAGGAGTCAGTATTTCGATAAAATATCTCAATAAAGTATTAGGATCATCACTTTCCCCTATTTCCTGGAACAACTCTCTTTACACTAATAAAAAGTTTAGAAAGGATAAGGAGCCAGGTGTGGTGGCACACACTTGTAATCCCAGCATTTGGGAGGCTGAGACCAGAGGATCTGGGTTCTCGGCCAGCCTCAGCTACCTAGTGAGGCATTCTGCAACTTAGTGAGACCCTGTTTCAAAATAAAGAATAAAAAATAGGGCTGGGGGTATAGCTCGGAGGTAGCATGCCCCTGAGTTCAATCCCCAGTACCGCAAAAAAAAAAAAAAAAAAAAAGATAAGGATTTATAAACAGATGCCTCTCAGCAAATATGTCATCAGAGAGACTATCTTTATTCTTGTTACCTCAAAGATGATATCTAAAGGACTGAAAATGGACATCTTCAGCCTCAACACCAGAGTGCAGGAGCCCTGCTGTCGGAGATCAGGTATCTCCACCTTCATACCCCATCAGCTGACACATGCCACACCACTAGCAATCCAGGTGCTCCTATTCTGTCAGCAGTGTCATCACTTTGACAGTCAAGCATGGAGGGCTGTTCTCAGCACTGCCCCTTATCTTCCTCCTCCTCAATCACTTATCAAATCCTGCTAATTCACCTTAATCAAGATGTGGGGCCTCATCTTGTACAGAGCACAAATGCATTGCTGGACTTTGCCCCTCCCACCTTCTCAATCTTTCCTTGCCTCTCATCAACTTAAACTTACCACTTCAATATTTGCCTTACTATCCTCCTGTCTCCAGCCTCCTGTCTCAAGTTCTTAGCCGCACTTCAAAATTCTTCTTCCTAAACCACCAGGTCATATTCACACTGTGCTCCTAAGTCTTCAGCAACTCTCAAGTATCTCTGGAATAATGTCCAAAATACCCAGATGTAATGAAACTTTCCAACCCCATCTTCCACTATTCTTCTATAAACTAACACTCATATTAGACTGATTTTACCATCTCCCCAAGTCCTTGAAGTACCCCAAATCCCTCTTTACTCCACGAAGCATCCAGTGAGACTGGTTTTCATCCCTTGGCTCACATTTTGCCTTCTTCCTCACCAACCCCTTGGTTCTACTACCAGATTATAAATCTTTGAGACTGGCCATTGTATCTCTTGTCTATTTCACTACAGTGCCAAAAGTAGTGCCTTTCCCAGGACAAGACTAAGACTTGCTGGCAGACAATGAATGAATGGCAACCCCCCCTCAGTCCCCAAGTCCTTCTGGATGCAGAGTCAGGTATGTCACTCTGCATACACAATGAGGACATTACAAATAAGTCAGTCATTCAATGTGTGTTTATTTAACATCTTTTACGTGCTCTGAAGTATCTTACTTCTTAATTTGGTCTTGGAACTCTGTATAGTATCATAGAGCAAAAATATTAAAAACCAAACTCCTGAATGTTTTTAATTCCCAAGAAGAGTTCTGTTTGAATTTGATATGATTTTAAAGACCTGAGATAATTCTTGTCTGGGGAGAGGATGGTAGAGAAAGGAGTAGGATTAAAAATTATTTAATCTAAGTAAATCTTGGCACTAAACTGATACATGCTATATCATACACACCATATTTTTAATTACAAATATTTGATGAAAAATGTTAAAGATTTGAGTTTTAAGCCAGGTGTGGTGACACATGTTTGTAATGCCAGCTACTCAGGTGACTGAGGCAGGAGAATAGCAATGTCAAGGTCAGCTTCCGAAACTTGGTAAGACCCGATCTCAAAATAATATTAAAGAGCTGGGGATGGAGCTCAGTGGTAGACTGTTTGCCTAACACACATGAAGCCTTAGGTTAAATTCCCAGTTCAAAAAGGGGAGGGGGAAGATTTGAGCTTTAAGAAATCAGTTGGTTTTCCTACAGAAACAGTATAATTAAATGCAGCAGCATAAAAACAGGCAATGTCAGCCAGGCATGGTGACACATGCCTGTAATCCCAGTACTTGGGAAGATGAGACAGAAGTTTTGCTAGTTTGAGGCCAGGCTCAGCAATTTAGTGAGACCCTGTTTCAAAAAATTAATTAATTAATTAAATATATATTTATGTGTGTGCATATATATGTGGATGTATACTGGAGTGTAGCTCAGAGGTAGGTTCAGTCCCAATACTGAACACACACACACACACACACACACACACACACACACACACACACGAAACCAGACAATTTTGCAAGTGAGTGAGCACAAGGCAAGACTCCAGTGAAACCCCCATCATGGGACCCCCTGGACACACACCTTTACAATCTGGTATTACTCCTCTCAGGGATTTGGGCTCTTCTTTCTACTTTATTTTTTCCTCCCTCCCTTCTCAAATTTGACACTATAATTTTTAAATTCCCTTCAAACTCCTCCTACTGTGTCAAACAGATATACCAGCACAAGATTATAGGGAGGCTGATATGGATGCTATGGACACAGGGTTACAAAGTTCTGAATGGAGTTTTGCAGTCACTGCTTCCAACCTTAAGAAAGGCTGAGTGCCTCTATGACTCTAATACCCCTGAAAGGCTTCTATAAGGAGCAAACTCTAGAAAGTTCTGCTTTATAAGTATATACTGGGGATTTCATTTTCAGGTGTCTATGTGCTCTCTTTTAAGTGTAAATGAAACAATTCTCCCTCTTGCTTTGCAGGGACATTGTGGTACATAGCTGGAGTACAAAACACTCAATAAGCAGTGGTTATTTTTATTCTTAGTTCCCTTCACTGGTATATAATGAAGTTCCTGGGATGGTAAGCTATAATGGTATAAGCCCAAACTCAAGCTGGAATCTAAGTTCACAAAAACCCAGCTTCTTGGATGAAATGCTTAGGGTGAAAAGGGATACTCCAGCAACACAGGTCATTTAACAGGCTTGTCCCCAGCTTTATGAGGGTGGTTGTCAATTATATTGTTTAATCAGCAAAATAATCTTTGAATTCACAAAGTAATTCATAAACCTGCAAAACAGTCACCTTTACACACAATAAAGAACTAGTAGATGGGAAAGAACCTCTTCAGAGACATTATTACTCTTATTGTTCAATTATTCTTATAGTTAGTTATACTGGTTTCACCATAGATTCTGGGCAATTTAAGGGAAGAATTTATATAAAATTTAGGTGTATATCCATAATACTTTATAGTTCCTAATAAACAGACACAGTTTAGCCGGGCGTGGTGACACACACTTGTGATCCCAGCATTCGGGAGGCTGAGACCGGAGGATCCGGGTTCGTGGCCAACCTCAGCTACCTAGTGAGGCACTCCACAACTTAGTGAGACCCGGTTTCAAAATAAAGAATAAAAAATAGGGCTGGGGGTATAGCTCGGAGGTAGACCGCCCCTGAGTTCAATCTCTAGTACTGTAAAAAAAAAAAAAAAAAAAAAAAAAAAAAAAAAAAAAAAAAAAAAAAAAAGACACAGACTGATCTACATCATACTTGTCTCAAGGAGTTCAGAATAAACCAAACAAGAGAGACTGCTCCAACTGCTGAGAAAACAGAGCACTGAATAGAATCAGCAGCTATCAGAAAAGAAGTACAAAGAGTTAACCAGAACCTGTTCCCATTTCTCCATCGGCACTCAATAGTCTTAATATTCCTCCTATCAGAGGAAAGAATAAAATCCATTTACAGTACTTCATTATTTTTAAACTGGGAGTTTGGACAACCAGCAAGTTATTATGCTAAGCTATAAAATAAACAGGGACCTAACAAATGTATTCTACTAGAAAAATGTATATTTAAAAATGGAAGATAGAGTTAACTGAAAAGTTAAAGCAGAGATCTCAAAGTGGATTACCGCCAAAAATCAATGCCCACAGATTGGTTTTGTTCAGCCCCCACACAAGGGTTTTTTAATTTTAAATGCCAACACTTAACTTGAAAAATTCCAATTCCTGATATCGGATATTATTATCTTGGGGGGGCAGATCTGCCAACACTGGGTACATATTCCCAGTAGGATGACCACACGAACTCAAGAGTTATCCCCTTTAAACTTCCCAGTGCCCCCCAGCTTGCTCCAATCTCCACCCAGTGCCGTTTTACAGATGAGAAATCCAAGTAGAGAATGCTCAAAACTAGAGATAGCCTAATGCCCATTTGTGAAGGCAGCTAACACCTGAACTTCACTCTTGGCAGCTCTGCAACTTGACCTCCAAATAAAAGATTGCTAAGGTTAGGAGAAGTATTTAAAAGACTAATACCACTGGGCACTGTAGTTCATGCCTGTAATCCCAGTACTTGGGAGGCTGAGACAGGAGGATCACAGGTTCAAAGGCAGCATGCAGTAACTGAGTGAGACCCTGTTTTGTTAGACAAACCAATAGAATAGTGAAAGGGGATTGGGAGAGGGAGAAGAGGAGAGGAAGGGAAAAAAGGAGAATTTTTTTTTTTTTTTTTTTTTTTTTTTTGCGGTACTGGGGATTGAACTCAGGAGTATTCTACCTCCGAGCTATACCCCCAGGCCCTATTTTTTATTCTTTATTTTGAAACCGAGTCTCACTAAGTTGCGGAGGGCCTCACTAGGTAGCTGAGGCTGGCCGTGAACCCGGATCCTCCGGTCTCAGCCTCCCGAATGCTGGGATTACAAGCGTGTGCCACCACACCCGGCTAAAAAAGGAGAATTAATGGAGGAAATAGTTCAAATAATGCTATGCCCATATATGAAGGTATCACTACCAATCTCACTAACGGGTAGAGAGTGGAGGACAGCAGGCTGGGTTGGGAGGGAAACACACAAGTGCTGTGTGTGTGCATATTTGTATCACTCTGAACCCCATTATGATCATTAAAATGCACCCATAAAGCCGGGTGCGTGCTTGTAAACCCAGGAGGAGTGCTGGTTTGAGGAGAGCCTCAGCATGTAGTGAGATTCTCATCAACCTAAGTGAGACCCTGTTTCAAAATGAGAATAAAATAGAGCTGGGTTGTAACTTGGGGGTAGAATGCTCACACACACACACACACACACACACACACACACACAATCACCCATAAAAGTATAGTAAAGTAATTTAAAAATAAATAAAAGGGCTAGGAGTGTAGCTCAGGGCAGAACACCTCTGGGTTGAATCCCCAGTACCCCCCCCCACACACACACACACAAAAAGACCAGTAAATGAATGTTTACAGTAGCTTTCTTCACAACAGCCTACAATCTGGAAGCAACCCAAATGTTCATCAACTACTAAAGGAGTAATCAAATTATTTACACAATAACAAGGATTCAACTGATAAAGGAAACAACTTGAGTATTTTAAAAGCATTATGTTATGTAAAAGAAGTCAGATTCAAAAGACAGCACATTCTTCAATCACATTTATATGAAATTCCAGAGAAGACAAAACTATAGTGATGTCAAATCAAATCAAATCAGTGATTGGGGCTAGAAGTGAGAGGAGGAGGACCGACTGCCAAGGAGACAAGAGGGAATCCTCTGTAGTGATGGAAATGATCCAGATACACCTGTCTGGATGACAGCATGTATTTGTCAAAATCCAAAACTGGCTGGGCGTGGTGGCGCACGCTTGTAATCCCAGCATTTGGGAGGCTGAGACCGGAGGATCTGGGTTCGTGGCCAGACTCAGCTACCTAGTGAGGCACTCCGCAACTTAGTGAGACCCTGTTTCAAAACAAAGAATAAAAAACAGCAGGGCGTGGTGGCGCACGCTTGTAATCCCAGCATTCAGGAGGCTGAGACAGGAGGATCCGGGTTCGCGGCCAGCCTCAGCTACCTAGTGAGGCACTCTGCAACTTAGTGAGACCCTGTTTCAAAATAAAGAATAAAAAAATAGGGTTGGGGGTATAGCTTGGAGGTAGAATGCCCTGGAGTTCAATCCCTAGTACCGCAAAAAAAAAAAAGAATAAAAAACAGGGCTGGGGGTATAGCTCGGAGGTAGAATGCCCCGAGGTTCAATCCCCAGTACTGCAAAAAAAACCAACAAAACAAAACAACAACTGGCCGGGCATGGTGGCACACACCTATAACCTCACTACTTGGGAGGCAAAGACAAGAGGATTACAAGTTCAAGGCCAGCATGCAGTAACTTAGTGAGACACTGTTTCAAAATAAAATAGGGATGGGAGTATAGCTCAGAGGTAGATCGCTTCTGGGTTCAATTCCTGTTACTATCAAAAAACACCTCAAAATTCAATTTTCTATTTTCATTCTTTTTTCATCAGTGCTAAAGATGAAATGAACATCTAATATATGTTATGCTTCAATAAAACTGATTTTATTTTTGCAGTACTGAGGATTGAACCCAGGGGCATTCTACCTCCAAGCTACACCCCTAGCCCTATTTTTTATTGCTTATTTTGAAACAGGGTCTCACTAAGTAGCTGAGGCTGGCAGTGAATCTGTGATTCTCCTGTCTCGGCCTCCCAAGAACTGGGATTACAAGCATGTCACCATCATGCCTAGATCTAAAGCTGATTTTTAAAGAGATGTTTGGAAAACATTAGCATATTACAGAGAAGCTGGGCAAGGTGGTACATACCTGCAATTCCAGCTATTAGGGAGGTTGAGGCAGGAGGATCACAAGTTTGAGGCCAGCCTGGGAAACTTAGTGAGACCCAGTGTCAAAATTAAAATGAAATGGTCTGTGGGTGTAGCTCAGTAGTAGATTACCCTGGTACCACCAAAAAAGGGGAGGTTAACAACTATAAAGACCACTACTAACTCTACCTGGGAAAATCTTGGAAAGTTTGAAGAGGTGAGAGGTTATGATTTGAATTGGATCTCATTATAGAACAGTTTTAAGGTGCAAGGGAGAAAGAAAACAGACTCATAAGCATTCACATGCTGCACCATAGCCTATGAGAAATGGCATTTTTGAATAAAAAAAAAGTTTTATGAAAAGAAATTCACAGAAATGGATAATTAATACTTGGATAGGTATGAAAGACTAGTTGATTTTATAAAATTTCCTAAGAAAGAATCAACTCATGAGCACAGATTGCTATTCAAATGCAAAATAGTATGAAAGAATATTTTGTTTTTAAATAAACATGAAAGAAAAGGTAAAGGTCAAAAGTGAAACCCTAAGGGGATAAAGAATGGGGATGAGGCAGGGAGATGAAATAAAAAGGGAAACACAGGGTCAAAATGAAAGGACCTTGGTATCTACAGATTACAAGAGAGAAGAAAAGAGGTGGGTCAGACCTTGACTAGGGACTAAAAAGAATCTAAGAAAGAGGGGAAGACACCAGCCAATCAAAGACAAAGCTACAGGAAAAAAAAAAAAAAAAAAAAAAAAAAAAAAAAAAAAAAAAAAAAAAAGTGACCAAAGACAAGAGAGCTAGAGGATAAGGTGAAAGTAAAAAAAGTTCTTTCCAAGGTGAAAGTAAAAAAGTTCTTCCAAGTCAGGCTCAGTGGCACATGCCTGTAATGCCAGTACTTGGGAGGATCCCATGTGTGAGGCCAGCATATGGTAATTTAGTAAGACTCTTTCAAATAAATAAAAAGGTCTGGGGATGTAGTTTAGTGGTAAAATGTCCCTAGGTTCAATCCCTAATAACACACACACACACACACACTCTTCCCTCCTAAATCTATAAAAAGGTCTGGGGATGTAGCTTGGTGGTAAAATGCCTCTGGGTTCAATCCCTAGTAAACACACACACACACACACACACACACACACACACACACACACACACACTTCTTCCCTCCTACATCTTATCATCTTATAGTTTCCTCCTCTCCCATCCCTGCCACACCTCTGCCTCAGCTGGAGCATTCTCATAACCAGTCCTGCCCTGCACATTTTGTATTCTTTTATACCTCCCAATATGGACCAGAATGGTTCCTTCACTATTCTTCAAAACTCAGTTCAAACGTCACTTTTTCTGTGAAGCTTCTCCAACTTTCCAAGGCAGAGTGAGAAGTCCCTGTTCCATACTTTTAGAACACTCTTTTCCTGAAACACTGTCACAACACTGGACTGCAATGGCTGTTTTTCCTCCTAGTGTTTGGGCAACTCCAGGAGAAGATTCAACAGTAAGAATGAAACCTTTACTAAAAAGCAGTTCAAAAAACCATACATTTTATACAACACAAGTAGGATGGTAGAAGCTTTGCTGTTTGAAGAAATTCTACAGTGGACGTTTTCACTGTACAGAAGTATATCCACCTGACCCTTAGTTTCTCCCCAGCATCATCAAGGACTTTTTTTTTTTTTTAAATACTGGGGCATTCTACCTCTGAACTACAAACCCAGCCCTATTTTGTTTTTATTTTTGTTGTTGTTTTATTTTGAAACAGGGTCTCACCTTCCTCCTCCAATTTCATCCTCCCAAGTAATGGGATTACAAGTCTGCGCCACCACACCCAGCTAAGGACCTTTTATAAAGTTCTATTTTTGCTAATGTTTTAAATTTCTCTTGAATGACAATTATTTAATAAAGAAAGCAGCAATTCCATCAGGAATGCTGTGTAGTAGCCAAAGAGGGAACTTTAAACTCTCAAAGACAAAACATTATATTCAAGAAATTAAGTGTACATTAAAATTCTGAAGAAAATTGGAGGACAAGAAATCAGCAAGATCACAAGGCTTTCACAGGAAAATACGCACAGAAAATAGTCATTAACACCCAAGGATTTGCAGTGAAAGTGGTTTGGGTGTTGAAAGGATGGGACTACGGGATAATTACAATTGCTGCGAATTGGTAGGGAGATGAGTAGTCATTTAGTAACTGTTTAGCAAGAATGATTTTTACTGTCCCCCAAAAAGGGACGCTGCTATACACGTGAACAATTATTACAAACCTCAAAGAAATAAGTCCCATGCACATTTGTCAAACACCAGAACCAGCTGTACTACTGACAAATCCAAAAACAAAGCACAGCTTTTTAAAAAAAATATATACCTGGGAGGCACATTGAGCAAGTTTACCTAATGAACTAACAAAAGAATTAAAGGGATTTTTACATATTAAAACAGCTTTCTTAAGTTCTTTGAGGGGTCAATTTTAGAAGGAAGGCTTTTTGTTTGAACAGATGGTGATTAATTCTTCCTTTCCAACTAAGAAAAGCCCAACTTCTCTACTAATAGTCCACTTTTTTATCTTCCTGATAAGCAGTTCTCAGCAATGCACTTGTTTATTTGAATAGTTAGCACTAAAAGGTATGATGTAGTGAGAATACAGATATAAAAGGCAGACTCCAAATTCAAGCAGTTCACAGTTTAATCAGAAGACAAATACTGTGCTAATAAGTAAATGCTAATAAAGATAAACTAAGAGGGCAATGACTCAAGAGAAAGAAACTTGAATCTGGATTTGAAAGATGGTTCTAAGCAACCTGAAATACTAGCATGTTTAAAGCACGAAGCTTGAGAACACAATAACTAAAAATTTCCCAATATCCCTCCGTGAGATGCAAGATATTAACCTCCACCGTTAGAAATTAATAAACTGAGATTACTTATAGTCATCTAGCCAGACTGCAGACTAGCTAGAACCTCCTCAGTTCAAAAAGGTCAACATATTCTTTCTAAACTTTCATGCTTTCACTTAAATTTCAACAAAAATGATGAAATGCTTTAAAACAAAGCAAAAGCCATCAATGATAAAATTAAGTATTTGCCTGCATAATATCTTTAGATTACAGCATCTCTGCTTTCACTGGACATTCAGCACCACTTGACCTTTCCAAAATAAAGGGGAGGCAACCTATATCTTTTGAAGCCTTAAAAAGTATCTACTGTAATATTTAGGCAATTAAACAAACATCTCAGGCAATGGCATGACCAATGTGAATTCTAATGTATGATGTATATATAATAATGTATATGTGTAGGTATTGGTAATTGAACCCAGAGGCAATCTACCTCTAAGTTAGATCCCTAGTCCTTTTTTATTTTTTATTCTGAAACAGGGTCTAAGTTGATGAGAATAACCTTAAACCTGAGATCCTCCTGTCTCAGCTTAAGTACTAGGATTACAGACATACACCACCATGACCAGTTAATGTATGATATATTTGAACTACAGGTGTTAGTTGCTGGATTATTATTTTCTTGAAACAGTTGTACATTTTTGTTAGGAATGATGTTAATTGCACATTTATTTACTGTAGTACTGGGAATTGAACCCAGGGGTAACATACTTCTGAGCTACACCCCCAGCCCTTTTTTTTTTTTTTTTTTTTTTGCAGTACTGGGAGTTGAACTCAGGGGCATTCTACCTCCGAGCTATACCCCCAGCCCTGTTTTTTATTCTTTATTTTGAAATAGGGTCTCACTAAGTTGCGGAGGACCCCACTAGGTAACTGAGGCTGGCCTCGAACCCGGATCCTCTGGTCTCAGCCTCCCAAATGCTGGGATTACAAGCGTGTGCCAGAGCCGGGCGTGGTGGCGCACGCTTGTAATCCCAGCATTCGGGAGGCTGAGACCGGAGGATCCGGGTTCGCGGCCAGCCTCAGCTACCTAGTGAGACACTCCGCAACTTAGTGAGACTCGGTTTCAAAATAAAGAATAAAAAATAGGGCTGGGGGTATAGCTCGGAGGTAGAATGCCCCTGAGTTCAATCCCCAGTAC
>PVLC010047129.1:0-11517 GCA_004027655.1 Graphiurus murinus
TAGTAATCATTCTGAAGCCATTTCTGCATATGTTCCCACAAATACTTTAGGAACTGTTTTAGTGGTATAATCTTACTAACTTTTTAGTGGTGTTACTTTATTTTCAAAAGACTGACCACTTATTCAGAGGTAAACACCTGCGGAATATGATCTTAGTTTTGGTGCAATGGAAACTGAGCTGATCCTTCTTGCAAGTAATGAGTTAGGCGATTAACTGTTTTTAACACCCTGTTTCATTAGATACAGGATAACTGTCAGCATAAAGAAAGCTGTCTTCTTCTTACTATAGCAGGGAGACCAATACAGTAACTACTTATTTGTTTAGTTGAAAATTAAACAGAAGGGTTTGTAGTCTTCTTTGACATCATGAGAGACTGAGCCTGTCACTGTCACAAGACAGTTCTTGTCTATTCTGATTTAAAATAGAATGATATAGCCTTCATAGAACTATGAATAGCCTAGGATCTGTAAATCAGCAATCTGAAGTATCTTTATCTTGCTAGTTCCCTGTACAAAATACTTTTTTTTTTTTTTGTGGTACTGGAGATTGAACCCAGAGGAATTTTACCTTCAAGCTACACCCCCAGCCCTATTTTATTTTTTATTTTGAAACAGGGTCTCAGTTGCTGAGAGCCTCACTAAGTTGCTGAGGCTGGCTGCAAACCTGCTATCCTCCTGTCTCAGCTTCCCAAGTATTGGAATTACATGCCCAACCTAACAAAATACTTTTGAAACAGTCTTTCAGTGTGATAAAAGTTGAAATCATAAAAACTTTTTTTTTTTTTTTTTGTACTGGGGATTGAACTCAGGGGCATTCTATCTCTGAGCTCTACCCCCAGCCCTATTTTCTATTCTTTATTTTGAAACAGGGTCTCACTAAGTTGCAGAGTGCCTCACTAGGTAGCTGAGGCTGGCCAAGAACCCAGATCCTCCAGTCTCAGCCTCCCAAGTACTGGGATTACAAGTGTGCGCCACCACGCCCAGCTCATAAAAACATTTTTAAAGAGATATTCTCAGCCTGGCATAGTGATACATGCTTGTAAATCTCAGTACTTAGGAGGCTGAGACAGGAAGATCTCAGGTTCTGGGCTAGCCCAACTTAGTGAAACACTGTTTCAAAATAAAGAACAAAAAATAGGGCTGGAGGTGTAGCTCGGAGGTAGAATGCCACTGGGTTATATATATATACATATATATATATATGTATATATATATACATACACACACACATACATACATATATATTCCCATGTTAAAATCCTGAAAAAGTCTTCCCTTCTCCTACCCCTCTCCGCTTTGTGCTACTGGGAATGGAACCCAGGGCCCTTCTACCTCTGAGCTACACTGTTTTATTTTGAAACAGGGTCTCACTGAGTTGCTGAGGGCCTCGCTAAGTTGCTGAGGCTGACTCTGAACCTGCAATCTTCCTGTTTCATCCTCCCAAGTACTGGGATTACTGGCATGACATCACTCCCAGCTTAATGACATTCTTTAAAAAATGAATTTTCAAGCCAGTCGTGGTAGCGCACATTTGTAGTCTCACTACTTGGGAGACTGAGACAGGAGGATCACCGGTCAGAAGCCAGCCTCAGCAACTTAGGCTTTCAGCAATTTAGCAAGACCCTATTTCCAAATAAAACATTAAAAAATAGGTCTGGGGTAGAAGGCCCTGGCTTCCATCCCCAGTGCCAGACACTCAAAAAAATAATAATAAAGAATGAAAATTCAGCCTGACATGGTGGTACACACCTGTAATCCCAATACTTGGGAGGCTGAGACAAGAGGATCACAGGTTAGAGGACAGCCTCAGCAACTAAGGAGACTCAGCAGCCTAGAGAGAGATCATGTTTCAAAACAAAAACATAAAAAGAGCTGGGAAGTCAGATGTGGTGGTGCACACTTGTAATTCCAGTACTTGGGAGGTTGAGACAGGAGGATCGTAGGTTCACAGCTAGCCTCAGCTACTTATTGAGGCCCTCCGCAACTTAGTGAGACCCTGTTTCAAAATAAAGAATAAAAAATAGAGCCGGGCGTAGTGGCGCACGATTGTAATCCCAGCATTCGGGAGGCTGAGACTGGAGGATCCGGGTTCGCAGCCAGCCTCAGCTACCTAGTGAGGCATTCCGCAACTTAGTGAGACTGTTTCAAAATAAAGAATAAAAAATAGGGCTGGGGGTGTAGCTCGGAGGTAGAATGCCCCTGAGTTCAATCCCCAGTACCGCAAAAAAAAAAAAAAAAAGAATAAAAAAATAGGGCTAGGGGTGTAGCTTGGAGGTAGAATGCCCCTGGGTTCCATCCCCAGTACCGCAAAAAGAAAAAAATAAATAAAAAGAGCTGGGGCTGCAGCTCAGAATTATAATGCCCCTGGGTTCAATCTCCAGTATCAAACACAAAAAGAAGTTTCTTGAAAGACTAGGGGGTGGACTGAATATCTTAAAATGGAAACCAGCATAAGGCTATTCTGTATATTCTGTTCCAAATTGGCTTACAGCAGGAGGGAAGGAAATAAAGATACATTAGAACAGAGGTCTGTTAGCAGCCTAGTCACAGCCAGAAAGTATCACACAGATACATAGTGTGGGAATTCCTTTCCCTACTTTCAACCAGTAAATGTTAAAATAGTTAGACTGTGAAGATTGTGTTTTATGGTCACCTTGGTTGAGTGAAGCTGTTTGAATGATACTTTCCTTCTTCTTTGTCCCATGGACAGATATTGCTGGGGAATTCAAAGAGCAGTTGCAGGCACTGATACCATATGTATTAAACCCACCTAAATTAATGGAAAAGGAGATCAATGGCTCAAAAGTCACCTGCCGGGGACTGTTGGAGTATTTTAAGGTAAATATGGGTTTTTAAAAAAATATTTTCAGTCACATTTTTTAAAAGCAGATCAGTATTACAATTCAATAACCTAATTGAAATATGCACTTGACAATGATGCACATTGTCAAGTGCATATTTCATTTTAAGAAGGTAGTTGAGCCGGGCGTGGTGGCGCACGCTTGTAATCCCAGCATTCGGGAGGCTGAGACCGGAGGATCCGGGTTCGCGGCCAGCCTCAGCTACCTAGTGAGGCACTCCGCAACTTAGTGAGACTCGGTTTCAAAATAAAGAATAAAAAATAGGGCTGGTGGTATAGCTCGGAGGTAGAATGCCCCTGAGTTCAAACCCCAGTACCGCAAAAAAAACAAAAACAAAAACAAAAACAAAAACAAACAAAAAAAAAAGGTAGTTAATTCCAGTAGTCCATAGATCAAATAAAAAATATTGTAAAAAGAAATTAAAACTATGTTCAAAGTAAGTATCAGTTGTAATATTTAAACTGTTTGACTTTTGATAAAACTGGTCTAGGTCATAAACATCCGTACTTCAGTATTCTGAAACAGTTTCCTTGGGTATGTTAAGAGGCATTTTGAGACCTTGTGCCCTTTCAGGAATGGGCCACTGGGTGGCAGTATGGGCCTGAGAACCAAATGGATGTTCTTTGCACTCTCTTAGAGGAGTGGTAACAGTGGCTAAAGGAAGATTGTTCCTCAAGGAAGATGGTGTGGACAGGAGGTGGTTAGGAAGTTGCTGTGAGTAGGAGTCGGCACCTAGATGTGACATGACGGCCTCCAGGCGGATGGTCTCTCTGCCCACAGGTTGTGGTGAGGCCAGTGTGCATGGGGATCTGATGGGAGGCCTAGCCTTCGTAGGCTTGTGCTGCTTGAGAACATTTTTAGATAACTAAAAATGCTAACATGCACTCAGAGGTGTGTTGTGTTTTTGCTAATTCTTGGTTGTTGATCTAGGTCTTTAGAAAAATGCAGTTGTATGGTCCCTGTTTCCAAAAATTAAATAATGACTAAAATATGACACAATGACATTTTTCATAATTGTTCTTATGTTTGTATTCTAAGGCATATATTAAAATTTACCAAGGAGAAGATCTGCCTCATCCCAAATCAATGCTTCAGGTAATCAGTTCTTTGATATCCTAAATGGCATCCTTTAACTCTTGAGTTGACCCAGATAGGATACTTGAGTTGACCCAGATAGGATAAATCAGTCCTTTAAGAATGAGATAACAGCTGGGCGTGGTGGCGCACGCTTGTAATCCTAGCATTCCAGAGGCTGAGACCGGAGGATCTGGGTTCGTGGCCAGCCTCAGCTACCTAGTGAGGCACTCTGCAACTTAGTGAGACCCGGTTTCAAAATAAAGAATAAAAAATAGGGCTAGGGGTATAGCTCGGAGGTAGAATGCCCCTGGGTTCAATCCCCAGTACCGCAAAAAAAAAAAAAAAAAAAGAATGAGATAGCTCTCCTTTACCATTATACCCAGGCAAAGCATTTTCACAGTCTTAGACACATAACTTCTGGCTATAAAGCACAGAACATGTCCTTTGACTTATCTACTTATCATGCACTAGTCAGGTTTTTTTAAATTTTCAATTAGAAAGTATCACTTGGCGGAAGCATAATTTCTGACTTTTATTTTGTGGTACTGAATCCAGGGGCATTCTATGTCTAAGCTACATCCCCAGCCCAATTTTTTTTTTTTTTTAAATTTGCTGAGGTTGGCTTTGAACCTGTGATCCTCCTGTCTCAGCCTCCCAAGTACTGGGATTACAGGTGTGCACCACCACGACTGGCTAATTTCTGGTTTTTATTTGCTGAGCATAAGGATATTTATGATCATATGTGAATTTTTTTAGTAGTGAAACATTTTTATAAAGGTAGAGCATATGATTGACATAAAGATAATTTTAAAATATGTATGTATGTATTTATTTATTTGTACTGAGGGTTTAACCCAGAGGCATTCTACCTCTAAGCTATTTTAGTCCGACCTATTTTATTTTTTATTTTGAGTCAGGCCTGGCTAAGTTGCTGGAACTGGCTATTTTATTTTATTTTTTTTGCGGTACTGGGGATTAAACTCAGGGGCATTCTACCTCCGAGCTACACCCCCAGCCCTATTTTTTATTCTTTATTTTGAAACCGAGTCTCACTAAGTTGTGGAGTGCCTCACTAAGTAGCTGAGGCTAGCCGCGAACCTGGATCCTCCGGTCTCAGCCTCCCGAACGCTGGGATTACTAGCGTGCGCCACCACGCCCGGCTTAAACCTGTGATATTTCTGTCTCAGCCTCTCAAGTTATGAGGGTTACAGGTATGCACCACCATACCTGTCTTTATTTTGATTTTTTTGTGGTACTGGGGATTGGACCCAGGGCCTAGCACATGCTAGGCAAGTGCTCTTACCAATGAGCTACATCTCCAGCTCAAAATTTGCATATATTTCTTTCTACCTCTGAGCTATACCCCCAGCTTTATTTCATTTTTTATTTGGAAACAGGCTCTCACTAAATTGCTCAGAGCCTCACTTAAGTTGCTGAGGCTGGCAGTGACCTGCAGTCCACCTGTGTCAGTCTTCCAAGTACTGGAGTTTACAGGCATGTGCCACCATGCATCTGTTTCTTAAATTTAAAATTGGCTGGGCGTGGTGGCTCACGTTTGTAATCCCAGTACTTGGGAGACTGAGACCGGAGGATTTAGGTTCTCAGCCAGCCTCAGCTACTTAGTGAGGCTCTCTGCAACTTAGTGCGACCCTGTTTCAAAAATAAATAATAAGCCGGGCGTGGTGCCGCACACTTGTAATCCCAGCATTTGGGAGGCTGAGACCGGAGGATCCCGGTTCACGGTCAGCCTCAGCTACTTAGTGAGGCTCTCCGCAACTTAGTGAGACCCTGTTTCAAAATAAAGAATAAAAAATAGGACTGGGGGTGTAGCTCTGAGGTAAAATGTCCCTGAGTTCAATCCCCAGTACCGAAAAATAAATAAATAAAAAATAGGGCTGGGGGTGTAGCTCAGGTAGAATGCCCCTGGGCTCAATCCTCAGTACTGCAAAAATAAACAAACAGATGTTTTAGCTGTGTTTGGCTCACACCTGTAATCCTAGTACTTGGGAGGCTGAAACAGGATTGCAGGTTATAGGACATCTTCAGCAAGTAGTGAGACCCTATTTCTTTCTTCTTTTTTTTTTTTTGTTTGTGGTACCGTGGATTGAACCCAGGGGCATTCTACCTCAGAGCTACACCCTTAACCCTATTTTTTTTTTCTCTGTTTTGAAACAGGGTCTCTTTAAGTTTCGGAGGGCCTCACTAAGTAGCTGAGGCTGGCCATGAACCCAGATCCTCCAATTTCAGTCTCCCTAATACTGGGATTACAAGCGTGCGCTACCATGCCTAGCTCGGGAGACCCTATTTCAAAATAAAAATAAAATAGGACTAAGGGTGTAGTTTGGAGGCAGAATGCCTCTGGGTTCAATCCCCCCCCCCACACACACACAACAGATGTTTTAGTAGAAAATTTGGCAGAAAAGGCTTAGTTTATCAACTGAACTATATATGAACTTAAATAGAGAATGTTAATTAAAAAGGAAGAATAGACAGGAAGGTGAGAGAAGACCTTTATTTAGTTATTTATGGAAGAATATTAAAAGAGGAAAGATTTATAATTAACACTTTCTAGCCAGGCGTGGTGGCGCACGCTTGTAGTCTCAATACTTGGGAGGCTGAAACTGGAGGATCTGGGTTCACAGCCAGCCTCAGCTACCTAGTGAGGCACTCTGCAACTTAGTGAGACCCTGTTTCAAAATAAAGAATAAAAAATAGAACTGGGGGTATAGCCCGGAGGTAGAATGCCTCTGGGTTTAACCCCAGTACCAAAAAATAAAAAAATAAAATTCACATTTTCTTTTCTTAAAAGGCCACCGCTGAAGCCAACAATTTAGCAGCTGCAGCCTCTGCCAAGGACATTTATTATAACAGCATGGAAGAGGTATGTGGGGAGTATGCCTTTTTCTGAAATCTCTATACCCTGAGCATTGTTGCTCACTTTAAATGCCCAAACCTAGCCAGGCATGGTGGTGCTCAAATATAATCCTGTACTGGGAGGCTGAGATGAGAGGATCCCAGGTTCAAGGTCAAACCTGGGCAACTTAGTGAGACCCTTTTTCAAAATAATAAAAAAGGGCTGGGGATGTAGCTCAGTGGTTGAATGTCCCTGGGTTCAATCCCCAGTACCAAAAAAAAAAAAAAAGCCCAAACTTGATCCTACTTAACGTACATTAAGATGATGAGGTAGGAACCCTGCGTTGGGTCTTCCTGGAAAGAGGCCTTCTAGTTATTACTGTTTCTACCCAAGGCTTTCTTACATTGTCACTATTCTTTCTGATTACTCTGGTTACTTAAGTGTGCTTATCAGAGGAGGAAAGTTCAAACTTTATTGGCCTTTGTCATCTTTCTAATGTTAACTTCTTTTTTGTTTTGGTACTGGGGATTGAACCCAGAGGGATTCTACCTCTGAGCTACACCTCTAGCCCTATTTTATTTTATTATTTTGAAACAGGGTCTCACTAAGTTGCAGAGGGCCTCACTAAGATGCTGAGGCTGTCCTCAAACCTGCGATTCTCCTGTGTCAACCTTCCAAGGACTGGGATTACAGTTGTGTGCCACCACGCCTAGCTTAAAGTTAACTTCTAATATCTTAAAATGTTCTAACCCTTTCTATGCCTTTTATCTCATTTTATTCAGCACTTATTTTTTAAGGGATTTTCAACATATTGTGTCTATATTCTTTTTAGGTTTGTGGGGGAGAGAAACCTTATTTATCTCCAGACATTTTAGAGGAGAAGCACTGTGAATTCAGACAACTTGCTCTGGACCAATTTAAGAAAACCAAAAAGATGGGTGGGAAGGATTTCAGTTTTCGCTACCAGCAGGAGCTGGAGGAAGAAATCAAGGAACTGTATGAGAACTTCTGCAAGCACAACAGCAGCAAGAACGTCTTCAGCACCTTCCGAACCCCTGCAGTGCTCTTCACAGGCATCGTGGCTTTGTACATAGCCTCGGGGCTCACAGGCTTCGTGGGTCTTGAGGTTGTGGCCCAGTTGTTCAACTGTATGGTTGGATTGCTGTTAATAGCACTCCTCACCTGGGGCTACATCAGGTATTCTGGTCAATATCGTGAGCTGGGCGGAGCTATTGACTTTGGTGCAGCCTACGTACTAGAGCAGGTAAGTGGTGCTGGCTGAGGGTTGGACAGATACTTATGCTTCTGTTGTAAAATACCTCAGCTTGGAAGAATTTCGTAGTGAAAAGAGGCACAAGGAACTTGTTTATTTTCTTCTGATGGCCTTTACATTATTCTTTTTAAGAATATTAGTATTTATTCCTTATATTTTGTTTCCATGCCTAAAAGTGGCCCTTAAATGCAAAACATTTAAACTTAGATATAGTGTGTTCCTCATGGGAAGCTTGTGATTCTCCCCATGCCTAAACCCCTGATTAATTTGCTTCACTGAAAAATCAAAGGTCTCAAAACGATAAAAACTTAACATGTTCTATTTTGAATCCTACTGGGTTCGAAAATGGATGGCATTTCCTTCATTTAAAAATTTTCTAGCTGGGCACGGTGACACATGCCTGTAATCTAGTACTTAGGTGGCTGAGACAGGAGGATCACAGATTTGAGACCAGCCTCAGCAAATTAGGGAGACTCTCAGCAACCTATGGAGACCTTGTTTCAAAAACAAAAAGGGCTGGGGGTATAGCTCAGAGGTAAATGCCTCTGGTTCAATCTCCGGTGCCATGTGCACACACACTTCTAAAAAGCCAATGGTGTTTGACATTAACCTGATCTCCAGTTTTACAGAGCTTTGAGATTGGTTTATTTTTCCTGAGACCATGAAAAGGTAAGCGAGGTCAGGAGCAGGTAAAGCCAGGGGAGCCACCCACCCTGTCCCAGCTGCGGAGCAGTTGCTCATGGACTTTTGGGTGCTCCTCTCTCTGCATTCTTATTCCCCTGCTTGTGACAGCATATACTGATGATGGAAACATATTTGAAAGTTTGTCTCCAAGGACTTGCTCTTTTGGTGCTGTGTTATATTTTCTTAACTTATATGTTGAATAAATGGATTTTTGCAGGCGTCTTCTCATATTGGTAATTCCACTCAGGCTGCTGTGAGGGAAGCTGTTGTTGGGAGACCACCTGTGGATAAAAAAGCTCAATAGCATCTTCACCTGAGGATCCAGCAAGAGCCCGACCGACCCCTGGGCTCCTGGGTCCCTGCGTGACCGGCAGAAGGAAGGGCAACCTGAGACCATCCAGAAAGAGCTGCAGCGGGGCACTGTAATAAAGAACTGACCCCTCCTGTGGTTTAAATTCTTAAACACACTTCCATTTCTGTTGGAAGCATTCCTTTTCCTTGCTGTTAGATCCAAGCCTATGTCTGTTTTCTTGTTACTCTCTGCTTTGTGCACTTTATTGGGGAGGGGGGTGTTAAAGGAAAAAATAGAAATGCAGCTTGTAAGTCTTTTGTGTGCCACTTAGTGCCTTTTAAGATCGAATCTGTGTTTTTGCGGACGCGAAGGGGGAAGAGATGGAAGATAACAATGAAATATGCTGTTTTGGGGTGAAACTTTGTTTTTTTATACCTAACTCTCTTGAAGATTCCTTTTTAAAAAGTTTACAAAACTTGGAGAAGCTTCAGAACTAAAGACTAATTGAAAATGATATGATTATACTTTCAAAATTTTATTTATGCTGGACGTGGTGGTGCATGCCTATAATCCTAGTTCTTGGGAGGCTGAGATAGGAAGATCACAGGTTTGAGGCCAGCCTTGGCAACTTAGCGAGGCTCTCATCAACCTAGCGAGACCCTATTTCAAAATAAAAATAAAAAATAGGGCTTGGGGTTTAGCTCAGAAGTAGAATGCCTCTGGATTCAATCCCTAGTAACACACACACACACACACACACACACACACACACACACACATCTTATTTATAATATTAGGATTCATTTGCCATATAGCATGGGAAAATCATATATATAAATATACCATACTCTGGAATGCAAGGTCCTTTACCTGACAGGCTGGCAGTTTTGTTGAACCTGCTCTGTTTTTTTTTTTTCCTTTTGTCCTTTAGCTTCTTTCTAGAAAAGAGGCAAATATATCTTGAAAATCATAGTGACTCAATAAAAGGAATAACCTAGATACTTTAAAGGCTGAGTTTGGATGAACTTGTGACTTCTCATGCATCACTTGATTAGGCCTGGGTCAGATTCCCTTATATATTACATAAGTTACATGCAGATCCTACACTTGTCATTTGAGAGGTTTTGTTTTTGAGAGCTCTGTGTAAGTACAGAACTTTTGTTTGTTTGTTTTTTTGCGGTACTGGGGATTGAACTCAGGGGGCATTCTACCTCCGAACTATACCCCCAGCCCTATTTTTTATTCTTTATTTTGAAACCGAGTCTCACCAAGTTGCGGAGTACCTCACTAGGTAGCTGAGGCTGGCCGCGAACCCGGATCCTCCGGTCTCAGCCTCCCGAATGCTGGGATTACAAGCGTGCGCCACCACGCCCGGCAGTACAGAACTTTTAAGGATCACAAAAAAGATATTACCAAATATTATTGCCTTTAGTCTCTTATTTCATGTGGCTTAGCAGTAGCTAATAATTAAATAGCCTGATTAAGGCCTTTACCCAAACTATTTATTTGTATTCTCCTATGCACGGTCTAATGCTTTTAATAACAAAGCTAAAATTGTTAATTTTATGTAATGAGCCTTTAATTTTACTTTGACTAGTCTGGCAGCTTTAAAAATAACTTTGTAGCCAGGTGTGGTGGCACACGCCTAGTACTTGGGAGACTGAGACTCGGGGATCTGGGTTCACGGCCAGTCCCCTGCAACTTAGACCCTGTTTCAAAATAAAAAATAGGACTGGGGTATAGCTCAGAGGTAGAATGCCTCTTGAGTTCAATCCCCAGTACCACAAACAAACAAAAAAACTTTGTTTTAGGAAGGACCAAGTTCCTACCCAAATATAGACAAATAACTGGAAGGATCTAATTATTCTTTTTAAAACTTTATGTGATAAACTTTTATCTATGAGTTATTTTTCCTTTGATTTATAATGATGAGTTGTAGATTTCAAGACTTAAAACTTGCCTGCAAGTATTTACATAAACAGCCAAGTGTTGAGCCTTAATCTTTGAGATATTTGACTTTTGTGGAAGGGACTTACACAGAAGCTGAGTAAATCTTATATACATGAAGTATGACTGGCAGGTGGAAAACACTCTTCTAGCATTCATTCTCTCTGAGAGAATTTTCTTTTGACTGACACTTTACCACTCAAGTAAGTGTAAGTCTGAATTAATTCCAAGCTGTTAACATATTTTTGTATTATCTTGCCCTAAAGTTCTTGCTGTTCACTTTCTGTTACATGTTAGATAAAATCCAGCTTGTTTTACAAACTCTTCACTTCCTTATAAGTGATGGCAGGCTTTGATTATAAGTTGAAAGTTTGCTGCTGAAATTTTGACACATTTTGAGGTGGCTTCTAATCTCTGAAGGTTCAGACTAACAGGTCTCATTGGTTCTGAAATATGTAGCTTTTAATGCATTCTATAAGTAAATTTATAGATTACAGAATTGTCCAAAGTGGCTCTACCTTTTTTTTTT
>PVLC010047130.1:0-11199 GCA_004027655.1 Graphiurus murinus
AAAAAAAAAAAAAAAAAAAAAAAAAAAAAAAAAAAAAAAAAAAAAAAAAGAATAAAAAATAGGGCTAGGGGTATAGCTCAGAGGTAGATGGGTTCCTTGTAATACCAGTACTTGGGAGGCTGAGAAAAGAGGATCAACTTATCCAGGTCCTCTGCAATTTAGTGAGACCTTGTTTCAGAATAAAAAATAAATAAATGAAAAACAGGGCTGGAGGTGTATCTCAGAGGTGGAATGCCCGTGGGTTTAACCCCAGCAATACACACATGCACCCAGGCACACACACTCGTGCTTTCGAGCACACACACACACACACACACACACACACACACACGGGCTCTGCTTCCGTAGGTTCTGACAAGCGAGGGGTTCTGCGTTTCTCATGATCTCCTGTGTGGCGCTGCTGCTGCTGCCGAAGATCATGTTTGGGTGAGGTAACATAACTAGGTTTGAGTAACATGGTATCCAGCTGGGCAAATGTAGGCTCCCCTTACAGGTACACCAGACCTTTGGTAATTCCTAGACTGATAAGAAGTGGAGCGCAGACTCAAAACAAATCCAGATCCGTAGACCCAGTGGCTGCAGCAACACTCTGAGACTTCTGGTCTACCTGTCTCAGCTCTCGTGGGCAAGGTGAGCATGAAATACAGCAGAACTGTTTGTTTAAGCAGCAAACAGCTGCGGAGCTTTCGGTTCACTCTCCAAAGATGAGAATAACGTAAGGTGTTGGCCAAAGGGGCCTTTCACGTGACCCCACTTCTGACTCAGGATGTTTGCACCTGTCCCCCTGCCTGGAATGCCCTTCTCCAAGGCTTCCTGCTGGCCAGGAATGACCCCTAAGAGCCATGTCCACTGTTATCTGCTGGGTACATAGTTGGTGCTCAATAAATGTTTGTTGAATGAATGGATGATCCTGAAAGAAGGTGTGCTAGGCAACTTAATGTTTAAACTGCGCCCAACAATACTCTTTTGAAAGCTGGGTGTGGTGGTACACGGCCGAAACCCCAGTACTTGGGAGACTGAGAAAAGGAGGATCCCAGGTTGGAGTCCAGCCTTGGAAATTAGTGAGACCCTCAGCAACTGAGCAAGATCCTATTTTGAAATAAAATAAATAAATAAATAAATAAAACAGGGCTGGGGGTGTGGCTTAGAGGTAGAATCCTCCTGACTTCAGTCCGTAGTACCAAACACACAGTAAGGCTTTTTCTTTTTCTTTCTTTCTTTTTCTTTTTTTTTTTTTTTTTTTGTGGCACTAGGGATTGAACCCAGGGGCATTCTACCTCCGCGCTACAACCTCAGCCCTGTTTTTTATTCTTTATTTTGAAACAGGGTCTCCCTAAGTTGCAGAGGGCCTCACTAAGTAGCTGAGGCTGGCCTCGAACCCGGATCCTCCCGTCTCAGCCTCCCAAGTACTGGGATTACAAGCGTGCGCCACCACGCCGGGCAAGGCTTTTTGATCTCTCAGATCTAGCAGGATTTATGGGTGTCTACTAATACGTCCATGATGAATTATTCTTACTGAGTGAACAAAAGCTGTTCCCGCAGAGACCCAAGTGTGCGGCAGGATCAGCAGAGTCCCAGCTAGCACAGGCCACAGAAACCACAGTCAGGTATGCTCGGTGCATTCACCTTCGGCTGCCGTAGCAGGACCCGGTGGGTGGCTGGGGCGGTAGCTCCGGGGTGACGTGCTTGTGTAGTATGTGCGAGGCTCCAAGTTCAATCCCCTCACCAAGAGTAACTTCAACCAACAATAGCTTCATGTTTGCACGATTCTGGAGGCCGGAAGTCCAAGGTAGAGTTACCGGGGATAGTGTCTGGGGGGCCTCTCTCCTCACTTGCAGATGGAACCCACATGCTCTTGCAGCACAAGACCTTGTCCCTGGGTGGAGAGACAGGGGCCAGGGAGGTCTCTGGTGTCCTCCTACTCTTCTGAGGACCCCGGTCCTATGGGATCAGGGCTCCCCACTTAAGATTTCTTTTAGCTACACATGTTGGTAACACATCTGTGATCAGTACTTTGGAGGCTGAGACAGGAGGATCGCAGGTTTGAGGACAGCCTCTGCAACATAGAGAGACTCACCAACCGAGCAAGAATCTGTTTCAAAAACAAAGTAAAATAGACTGGGCTTGTTGGCGCAAGCCTGTAATCCCAGTACTTGGGAGGCTGAGTCAGGAGGATTGCAGGTTGAAAGACAGCCTCAGCAATGTAGTGAGATTCTCAGCAACCCAGTGAGACCTTATTTCAAAATGAAATATAAAACAGGGCTGGGGGTGTAGCTCAGAGATTAAATTCCCCTGGGCTTAATCCCCAGTACCGCAAAACAAAACAAAACAAAACAAAAAATAGAGCTGGGGGTGTATCTCAGAAGTAGAACTCTCCTGGGTTCAATCTCCAATCTCTCTCTCTCTCTCTCTCTCTCTCTCTCTCTCTCTCTCACACACACACACACACACACACACATACACCCTCATTTAAGCCTCACTAGCTTGTGGAAGGCTTCCTCTCCTCACACAGTCGCACGGTAGAGAGTGGGACTTGAACCTGTGAATCTAGAGGGGTCACAGTTCTGTCCTTGATGCTTGGTTTGGGGACAGCCTGACTTCCCGGGTTACCTCCAGGTGGATGGGCTCAGGGTGGACGGCTTAAGGGAATCGGGGTGCGCTTCCCCAGGGAAGGGCTCCAGAGGGCTGGGAAGCTGGTTGAGGTGGCTCTGGTCTTTCTCGGGCGCCCGCTCACTGAGCATCCGTCTCTCTGCTCAGCACGACCTCCTGATCTGCAGCTTTGATGTTCCCTCACCAGCCTCATCACCCATTACCTTAATTGCTTTTTAAAAAAAATTTAATAATGCATTTTTATTCAGTTAAAAATGTTTTTAACTTTTATTTGGTGCATCGTAATTATACACCAGACTGAGGTACACAGGCTCTTGGAGTGCCTCCCCTGGGTTCCACCCCTGCCTCCCCCTCCCGCAAGCCCCTGAGACTGGAATTAGTGATTGCATATGTTCGCACAGCATATAATCGCTGCCTTCTTTACATCTCTGTCCTCCTCTTTCTTTTTTTTTTTTTTTTTTTTTTGCGGTACTGGGGGTTGAACTCAGCGCCATTCTACCTCCGAGCTATACCCCCAGCCCTATTTTTTATTCTTTATTTTGAAACCAGGTCTCACTAAGTTGCAGAGTGCCACACTAGGTAGCTGAGTCTGGCCAAGAACCCAGATCCTTGAGTCTCAGCCTCCCGAATGCTGGGATTACAAGCGTGCACCACCACGCCCAGCTTTCTCTGTCCTCCTCTTTCTTACCCAGCCCTGATCCTCCATCACCCCACTGATATCTCTGCCCCTCTGCCAATCGGGAAACAAGTTCACCCTGGTTTCTCGATTTCTGTCTAGATTCCACATAGGAGAGAAAAATGGCACGATTCATTTTTTGAGATCGGCTAATCTCGCTTTGCATAATCCTCTCCGGTCCCATCCACTTTTCTGCCAATGCCGTCATTTTGTGGCTCTTTACGGCTGGGCGAAATTCCGTTGTGTGCCTAGAGCAGCTTTGTGAGCGAGTCCTCTGTTGACGGACACCTGGGCTGCTTCCACAGTTCGGCTGTTGTGAATTGTGCTGCTATAAACATGGATAGGCACGGATCGCCATGATATTCCCACTTCTGTTCCTTTGGAAAGATGTCTGGGAGCAGGGTTGCCGGGTCCTGTGGCGGCTCTATTCCCAGTCTTCTGAGAAACCTCCACAGCGGCTGTGCGAGTTTGCAGTCCCACCAGCAGCAAATAAGAGTTCCTCTTCCCCACACCTTCGCCGACTCTTCATTGCTTTTTGAACTCTAAGCTGCTGGGCTTGGGGGTCCCGATGGACTCTGTCTGTTTTTCCTCTTTGCTACCCTGTCAGAACCTTGCAGGTGCGCTGCGATCTCTGCTGGCTCTGAGTGACAGCGCGGCCAAGCCGTGCAAGAGAGGCTGTGTACTGGGGATTCCGAGCTTGTGTCGGCCTCCCTCTCTTTTATTTGCAGAACCAGCAAGTGCTCGCTGAGCATCTACTGTGAGCCGGGCACTTGTCAGGCTTGGGGACACAGAGGGGACTGAGAAGGACCAGGGTCCCGCCCACTGGGGACACATTTGATGGGGTGTGGGTGGGGGGCAGAGACACCTCTGGGAAATAAATATCTTACAACATAATTTTTGGGGGGCCACTGGAGATTGAACCCAGGGCATTCTACCTCTGAGCTACACCCCTAGCCCTGTTTTATTTTTTTAATTTTGAAATAGGGCCTCGCTAAGTTGCTGAGGGTCTTGCTAAGTTGCTGAGGCTGGCCTCAGACCTGTGATCCTCCTATCTCAGCCTCCCAAGTACTGGGATTATAGGCATGCACTTACAAGATAATTTTAGGTAGTGAAAAGTGCTCTAAAGGAAAACAAAAACAGAACGATGTCAAATAAACAGAGTAGGCATTCAGGGTTTGTTGAATGAATGAGTGAGCGAATACAAGTCATACATGAGACTCCCTAACTGGTGCTTCTGCTTTTAGACTGCAGAATGATCATGCAGACCCTTGAGTTCCAACTGTCTTATGCAGTTTTAGAAAGGCCTAACTTTTATTGTTGTTGAAATACAGAAATCAGACATGTGAAGATCTTGGTAAAAGCTTGATAAAATTTCACAAACTGAGCACACCCACATAAAGGCCCAGCAGTACTTCCAAACCTCCCTCTGGTCCTGATGAACACCGTCCCACCTTGGGGCTTTGGCGGGCCAACAGGCTGATGGAGCAGAATACTGCAGCATCACGAGGTCCTGTTTGCAGGGCTCAGCTCTGCAAACACCGGATCCCAATTCCTGGCATTTCGCAAAAAATGCCTGAGCTGGTTCCCTCCGAGCCAACTTGTTCTAGTGACCCCGACCGCCTTTCAGACACCAGGTCCACCAGCTCCGCCGTCTCCTTTCAATCTAGCGCACAGCCTTCCACAGATAAGCAGCTTCCAAGATGCTCTCGAATGCCGAACGCTGCGGCACTGTGGACAAGCCTTGCTCTGCTTCCTGGTTTCTCCCGAGCTCCCACATAGGGGTGAAAATATGCGCCCCTTCCTTTCTGGGATCAGCTGACCTCACCCAGCACAAATCCTCCAGCTCCTTCCATTCTCCTGCAAACAATGCAATGGTGTTCTTCTTTCTGGCTGAGCAGAATCCTGTTGTGTGTACATACCAGAATTTCATAATCCACGCATCCGCTGATGGACACCCAGGCTGGCTCCGGAGTTTGGCTAGCGTGCATGGTGCTGCTCTCAGCTCTGTAGTAAGAGGCTTCGATTCCTTTGAGGGGAGACACTAGTGGATTCATAGAAGGGGGTGACAGTGGAGAGCTGATGGTAGGAACAGGTCAAGCAATCCTTTGTTCATATATAAAGTTACCTATGTTCACGTTATCTAAGGGTGGAAGGGTGGAGGAGGGGGCGGGGAGGAGCCGCAGGGAGACACCCCAAGGGCCGTGTGTGCCTGCGTTTCTGTCACTCGGAACCTCGCTATGCTGTGTAAGGACGGTGTACCAATTAAAAACAAACAACGCCAAAAAAAACCTCCCTGCCCGCAGGCCCGGGCGGATTTCAGAGCGGATGGGGAGGGCTTGCGATGACTTGGGTTTTCTATTCTGTTTCCCTTTTTTCTTTTGCCTTGTTTTTATTTTGTAGTCTTGACTCAACTGTGCCACGCTTCCGTAGGGATCATCAAGGATTTCAAATCAAATTCTCTGGCTTGTCAGAGTTTAGGAAAGTTTCCCGGAATGGTAGGTCGAAGGCCGAGGGACTAGTTGGTTTTCGGGGAGGGTTTGGGGGCCCGGGGCCAGCGTGTTTCCTAGAATCGCTTCCCTTCCCACGCAGGGTACCCCGGGGTCCTCGCCAGAAGCCCTGGGGTTAATCTCCCTAAATGACAATTAACAGGTGGGACATCTTGAAGTCCCTGTGGTGAGACCTCTGGGTCTATAAATCTGCCCTGGGACCCAATGCTCTGAATTCTTAATCAAGCCCGTTTCCTTTATTAATCTCCGGGAGCGGCGGTGATTTATAAGCCGGGTTTCCATTTGGTCTAGAAAATGAAATTCATTTCACAAACCCATAAGTGTGGTCCAAATCAATTGGCCACGATACTTTCCTAATTCATGCTCGGTGCCACACTAATCTTTTAACTTGATTGTTCTGTTACCAAGTATTCACTTAAAAGCCTGGGCCGGGTTTCTGTGTATCACATAAACAATATTATCCCCTGCACAGTGATCATTAGTGATCTTACTGTTGGGCTCTTAGAGGGCCATGATTGTAACAGGGCAGAGGATGTGCTGAGAAAGGGGAGGGCGGTAATGAGACCAGGAACATCAGGTGCCGGCTTCCTAAACCATAGGGCACCCAGGATCACGGAGAGCCAGTGTTTTGTTTTGTTGTTGTTGTTGTGGTGGGTTTTTTTTTGGGGGGGGGTGGTACTGGGGGTTGAACCCACCCAGGGGCAATCTACTCTGAGCTACATCTCTTTTTAGTTTTTATTTTGATATAGGGTCTCACTAGGTTGCTGAGAGTCTCACTAACTTGCTGAGGCTGGCCTTGAACCTGCGATCCTCCTGTCTCAGCCTCCCAAGTACTGGGATTATAAGCGTGCGCCACCACGCCCAGCTCTATTCTTTATTTTTGAAACAGGATGTCACTAAGTTGAAGAGGGCCTCACTAAGTAGCTGAGGCTGGCTGTGAACTTGCGATCCTCCTGTCTCAGCCTCCCAAATACTGAGATGACAAGCATGCACCACCACAGATTCTCTTCTTTATAACTTACCTGGCCTCAGGTATTTTGCTCTAGCAACAGAAAATGGTCTGAGAAAGTGCATAACCAAGCACCCGAGTGCTGCTTCTGTTGAAGCCACCAATAGCTGACTGAGCCTCTCTCTGAGGGGACCCCTTCATCAGAGGTGGAGAGGCCAAGGGGGCTGAGATATTATATTCGGCAGATGCAAGAGAGACATGAGGGCACAAGACAATGCACATGGTAAGACAGGCAATGGGATCCTAGAGGATGACCAGGGTGCACAGGGCTGGCTCCCCGCCAGGTTTGGGGGTTCTGCAAAGGTTTCACCCGGGAGGCAGGGAGGCTGTGCTGAAGGTCAGAGGGGGCCTGGGACCAGCATACACATGGGGAATCACAAATCGCACGCACAGTCTCTCCCCAGCTCCTGCTGGGCTGCAAGTGGAGGCGCTGGTGGAGCCGAAGCTGGGAGGTGGGGGAGAGCGGCCCCGAGGAGCCTTGCTGGCGATCTAAGGAAGCCGAGGCCTGGCCGAGAACACCAGGAAGACACGCAACAGCCCGACAGAGTCAGACTTAAACTTTAGGAAGCACTGTCCCATGGTGCTGGATTTGGGAACCGAGTCTAGGTGCAGCAGGCTTGGGGGAGACCCAAGAGGCAGCTCGGCCACTCCCGGACGGTGTCCGGGCAGGGCTGGACACGTGTGGGCAGCTCCTCCTTGCAGAAATGGCGCCCTGGCCAGCTCTGCCGGGGCAGCCACCCTCCAAGAAGAGCTAGTTACACTTTGGGGTCGCTTCCGGGCGGGCGTTAAGAGCCAGGCGGGTCCGATGATGTCAACGCCCATAGCCCGAGCCCTGTCAGTCGGCTGACAGTATCCAGAGACCTCGGGCCCGTGTCCCCCGCTTACGGGCGAGGAGCGCCAACCCCCCCCACGGGGCCGACTGAGGTTGTTTCTGCTGATACCAGGAGGAAGTGAGGACCGGGGACAAGTGTCAGGCCTGCTAATGGGTGCCACCTGGTGACCTTTTGGTGATAATGGTGGGAGTCGCCCGACAGAGGCTTGGAATGGCAGGAGACACCGGCTGTTGAGCGAGGGATGTTCTCAGCATGGGTTCAGGGTGCAGGCTGCCTTGTTAATGTGGGGGGAGGGAGGGCGGCCGTCTTGGCCCTTCCCTGGAGAGCGGGTGGCACTGGGTGGCACTGGGTGGCAGTCCTCTCTGTCTGCGGCAGCAGTGCCTGCCCACCACCGTCCCCAGGGGCTGCAGTCTCCCGGGGGCAGGCGGTCACTGGTCACTGTCGGACTGCCTGCTTCCTTCTCTGCCTCCTGGGTTTCTCCAGCGACAGTGGCTTCCCCCCCGTGCCTGACTCTTCTGAGGGGCACACCTGACCCCGAGCCTGCACGCGGGCTCTTCTCTCTGCCTGGAACCCGCTTCCCGCCTGCGGGTCTCTGCTCAGGGGTCACCTTCCTAGGACGGCCGCCCTGCCCGTCCTACTTAACAACGAGACCTCGCTCTCCCTGCTCCTTCTCTTGCCTACAGATTTGTTCCACGCCCTTCCCCTCTCCCTTGGCACTTAGCCTGGTAGGGGTGTGTGTGTGTGTGTGTGTGTGTGTGTGTGTGTGTGTGTGTGTGTGTGTGGCCCTGGGGATGGAACCCAGGGGCATTCTACCTCCAAGCTGCTCAGCGTTATTTTATTTTGAAACAGGGCCTTGCTAAGTTGCAGAGGGTCTCTCTAAGTTGCTGAGGCTGGCCTCGAACTCGCAATCCGCAATCCTCCTGTCTTAGCCTCCCAAGTACTGGGATTACAGGTGTGTGAGCACCTACCTTTTAGCACTCAAAATAATTTACTTATTTTTAAATGTGTATAATCTCTTTCTCCTTTTTTTTTTTTTTTTTTCCCTGCTAGACTATAAACTCCAGAGCTGTGGAAAATTTTGTTGATCTGCTTCCTTTCGCATTCCCCAGTGTCTAGCTTGGGGCCTGACAGAGAGTAGGTGCTCAATTAATGTTAAGTGTATGGCTAATCTAATGTTCAGAAGAAGTTTGTACTGTAGAGGTTACTTAACCTCATCATTTTTATTTATTTATTTATTTTTTTGGTGGTACTGCAGATGAACCCAGGGTCATTCCACCTCTGAGCTATACGCCCCAGCCCTTTTTATTTTTTATTTTGAAACAGGGTCTCACTAGGTTGCTGAGGGGCTCGCTAAGTTGCTGAGTCTCTCCTTCAACCCCATGATCCTCCTGCCTCCGCCTCCCAAGTACTGGGATTGCAGGTGTGCGCTGCCCCCCACCTGGCTTTATTTAACCTCATTTTGTGAAGGAGGAAACTGAGGTTCAGAGAGGTTAGGTCACGAGCCCCAGGTCACACAGAGCTGCTGATCTAAACACAACTCCAATCCCCAGAAGCTTCTATCTGCGCCTCTGCTGCTTTGGCAGTGCGGGTTGAATTCGGGGAGGGGCTGGGGGCTCACGCAGCTTGCTTAGAGTTTACTCCTTGGGGAGAAGAAGGGAATTCATTTTCCTGGGCCTCAGCCTCACATGTTTTCAAAGAGTCAAAGTGTCTTCTCACTGGCTCTTGGTCTTTGAGGCATCATTTAAGTCACAGTGAGCCGGGCCTGGCGGCACACACCTGTAGTCCTTGGGAGGCTGAGACTGGAGGATCGTAGGATCGCAAACCAGCCTCAGCAACTTGGCAAGACTCTTAGCAATTTAGCAAGACTCTGTTTCCAGATAAAAATAAAATAGGGCTGGGGGTGTGGCTCAGGGGTAGAATGTCCTGGGGTCCAATCCCTAGCAACACACACACACACACACACACACACACACACACACACACACACTACAATTTTAAAAATTAAATAAATGAACAAGCAACCCCCAGAATTGCCAATGGAGTTGGAAATCCAAAAAGGGTGTGCGGGTTTCAGGCTGTGGGGAAATGGTTCAGAACACCAGGAGGAGCTCGGCCCGCCTGGTGTGTGTGAGAAGTCACTCGAGCCGGGCGTGGTGGCGCACGCTTGTAATCCCAGCATTTGGGAGGCTGAGACTGGAGGATCCGGGTTCGTGGCCAGCCTCAGCTACCTAGTGAGGCCCTGTTTCAAAATAAAGAATAAAAAATAGGGCTGGGGGTATAGCTCAGAGGTAGAATGCCCCAGAGTTCAATCCCCAGTACTGCAAAAAAAAAAAAAAAAAAAAAGAGAGAAGTTACTCCGGAGGCAGGGACAGTGTATCCAGGCTTGGCCCCTCTCTCCCCACACTCCCTTTCTTTGGGGATGGGTTTCCACCGCAATTGCCCGGGAGCCCAGAATAACCTGGCACTGGTCCCAGAGGTCAACTTCCCCAAGGGCACAGGACAGAGCGGCTGGGGCCTGCAGCGCCCGGGTTTTCCACCAGCACCTGATAAGCGGGCGCTGAGTTTAACAAAGGCCATCAGCGGGGCCGTGGTTGCAGGAATCCGATGCTCCTGTCCGTCCCGAGTGGAAGGCGCTGGAGACGCCGGCTGAGTTAATGCGTTGCTGGCCCCCGCCCAGGCTCTGGCGGCCCCGAGCCTCCTGGATTCCTCTGTAATCAGCTAAATTAGCCCATTGCTAGCACAACTCATCAAGGAGCAGCCGGGAAGACGGCTTGATGGACAGCCACCTTTTCAAGGAGCTCCGGACGGGGGATAAATGACCCATTTACTCATGAGCTTGCGATCGAGTGCTTTCCTTAGGTCAATAATTTTTCCTCTCCTGCCTTGCTCTTCCTGGTCCGGGGCAGAAAGAGGCTCAAGGTACAGCAGGTCCGACCACTTCCCGAGCTTCAGCACAAAGCTCGGCTTAACCCATTCCATCCCTTCCTGGCTGAGCCCTCTGAGAAGTGAGGCCTGTCCTTTATTTTAATTAATTAATTAATTAATTAATTAAGTTATTGTGGTGCTGGGGATTGAACCCAGGGGCGTTGTACCTCCAGGCTATACCCCCAGCCCTTTTTAAATTTTCTGTTCTGAAGCGGGGTCTCACTAGGCTGTTGAGTCTCGCTATGTTGCCGAGGCTGTCCTCGAACCTGCGATCCTCCTGTCTCAGCCTCCCAAGTCCCGGGGTTATTAGCGTGCATCACCATGCCTGGCTGAGGCCCTTCCTTTATACACACTTCATCTGCCCAAAGGCAATGGGAGAGGCAGCTCTCCAGGGCTACGCCGCTGGAGACACGAGGTTCGGACACCCAGGTCTCCACCAGGTCTCTCGGGCTGTAGGGTCCGCCTGCAATTATTTTCTTTGCAGCAGTTAAGTCCTATTTGGGAATGACTTTAGTATCAAAGTCAATTCTGAAGGCTTCTAAAATTTACCTGTCAGAATCCAAGAGACTTAATCGTAATTTTAGGAGCCGTGACTCAGCTGCAGGTACTGGACATCAGACAAACCAACCAACCAACCTC
>PVLC010047131.1:0-11198 GCA_004027655.1 Graphiurus murinus
TGTGCTCTGTCCATCAGAAAACTCTTGTAATAAGCATGCACACTATCCTCTGTATTTCTTAACCCTGCCCAGAAAGAAAAATATGTGCAACTACACAACTAAAATTACCTTAGTAAATTTTATTTTTAACCTATATATTTTCCAACCAAAAGAACCATTTAGTATTTCATTATAATTATTTATAAAATTATTAACTGTTAACTTCTAATTATCTGTCTGGATAAACCATCACAAGGTTTTAAAACAGGATGGCTTTTAGCTGAAATTGAGTGCATTTCTTGTACAGAAGTCTTGTACAGAAGACTAAAAAACAATGAATCTAATTCAAATTTGTTTTTATGTGTGGTACTGGGGATGGAACTCAGAAACATTCTACCTCTAAGCTATATCCTCAGCCCTATTTTATTATTTTATTTTGAAACAGGGTCTCATTAAGTTGCAGAGGGTCTCCCTAAGTTGCTAAGGCTGTCCTTGAACCTGAGAGTCTCCTGTCAGCCTCCCGGTTCTAATTGTAAATTAATGGTTACATTACAACACTTAAAATTAAAAACTTTGCCTCTCAGCTCAGTGGATTACTAGACACACTCTCTCTGATTATTTGGATTTAAGATCACCTGGACTTTTCAATCAATATGTCAAACACAATATACCTTATATCTCACTAGTAAAAACTTCTGGTTAAAAATAAAAATAACTGAATGCTGTGTGTATATTAAACTGCGGTGTAACAATAATTGTCAGTACCAACATGACCCTTATTTCAGGTACTATTCTAAGTACTTTCCCCTTTTTTCCTCATAAAAAATTTAGGAAATATCCATTGTTATCTATATTTTAGCAGTTGAATAAATAGATTTTTCAACTGGCTGAAAGCTCCACATTAATTAAGGAGCAGCACTGGCCCTTGACCCCGGTGCAGTCTGGGGTCAGAGCATGTAAAGTTAACCACTAACACCACTGTCTCCTTGGTGGATTATTTTTCCTTCTTCCCATTGAAGAGAACACACAGGTGATGCCACCATCTGAATTAGATGCCCCTCCTGTCTTAGATCCCCCTCTCATGTGACACTTGACATACTGACCAGTTATCATTCTTTTCATCCCCAGCGGACTGAAATTCCTTGAAGCCCATATTATTGAAAGTCTGGCATGCAAGACAGTATCTAGACTATAGTGCAAATTCAATAAACAACTGTTGTTTGAGGGAATGCTTCTCATTGTTTGCAGGTCAACCTACTGATATTCCAGACAGAACAAGAACAATCATATCCACCCACCACCAACACACCACCTTTACTTTGATGTCAGCTTTTGCCCTTCTCCACGATGTGACCAACTACATTTCTTTCTGAAATAGTTTTGGAAAGCATACCAATAGCTATTCCAAGAAAAAGCAATATCTTACCTTCTAAATCTTCTTTCTCAAAGTGTGTTTTGAGAATAGAACGAGTTCCACCTCTATCCACAACTGCTTCTTCATCATTTCTCTGAAGAATGAAGAGAAGGAAGATTAGATAAAAATGCATACATTCTCATAATTTCAAAAATAAGCCTTAATTTGGTCTCATATTTAGGGGTTGAATTCAGTCACTTACATCTCTGTGTACATAAGTAATCTGATTATCAAGTGTGGGTTTTGAAAATGAGACTAAAATAAATTTGACCACATATTCAGAGGAGGAATGTCACTTGATTTTCCATGACATTGATGATGGTCAAACATTCCCATTGGCATCATTTGTTAGTGAGATGCAAAACAGAAAATAAATGGCTGTCCTGTCAATTTGGTCACATGAATCTTTATCCCTGATAAAGAATTCTTGTTAACAAGATCACATTTTGAACCATACAGGGAAAATATGAAAATCATTAGTATTAACACCACTAATGCTATGGCAGGGTGAAATAATTCCACTGCCATTAAAAATTGATCTAATCCCTTGAAAGCAATTAGTGGGCAATTATTAGGTAAAAGATGACGCTAATTACTTTGCTTCAGTATAATACATTTTATTCAAACTAGATGACAAATTATGATCATGTGTATTAAGTCTTCATATAGTTTCCATATATTTTTTTTTACCAAATTAGAATGGCTTGGCAGATACTGTCTTCTGAACATTGTACACATACTCAAAATAATATACTCACTAATTTGATACTCAATAAAATAATGAGGAAAGCATTTAGTAAAATCAGTTTGCCCATGGAAGATGTTATATCTAAAATGATCCCCCATGTAGCTCAGTTGCAGAATGTCCCTAGGATCAATCCCCAATACCAGAAAATAAAATAAAGTAAAGTAAAAATGCTCCCCAAAGCTCATGCATTAAAGGCTTGGTGCCCAAAGCAGTAATGTTCAGAGTTACAGCCTATGGGAGATGATTGGATCATTGATGATTGGATCACCAATGGATGCAGATCATTAATAGAATAATCCATTGATAGGTTCATAATTTAATAAACTATTAAGAGTTGGTACAATCCTAGGAGGTAGGGCTTAGCTAAATGAAGTAGGTCCTTAGGGGTGTGTCCCATAAAACTGTACTTTGTCCTGCCTCTCCCTGGACCAAACAGTCTCTCTCTCCCTGCCTCCCTCCCTCCCTCCCCATCCCTCTCTCCCTCCTTCCCTCCCTCCCTCCCCATCTCCCTCTCTCCATCCTTCCCTCCCTCCCTCCCCATCCCTCTCTCCCTCTCTCCCTCACAACTACCCTGAGGTGAGCAGGTTTGTTCCACTGTGTGCTCCCTACCATGATGTTCTGGCTGAAAAACAATGAAGCAAAATAACCATGGACAGAAACCTCCAAAACTGTGAGTCAAAATAAACTTTTTCTCATTTTAAATTGTTTCTCTCAGGTATTTTGTTGCAGCAATAGAAAGCTGACTAACACATAGAAATAGAAAAACTACAAAATACTGAGTAAATAAGGTGAAATATAAACTATTTCCAACTTTTATATTCTTGTGAGCACTGATGAAAAACTGGCTTAATAGTGAACACTGAGAATAACACTGAGAAAGAAAAAGATAAATTATAGATGAATGAAACTCCTAAGATTTATTTCTAAGTCTATTCTACTATGAATATTAAAAAATAAGTAATTATTTTTTCTTTGAATATGCTGAAGAAGGGGGATAATCTTTTCTTCTATCCAGCAACTACTTTGTTGTATCAGATACTGAACACATGGCTTTCTTTCATAATGGAAGTGATCTTTGACTAAGTGCCATAAAGCACATTTTTGAAAATAAGAACTATGTGAATTCAGAAAAGAAAGAAATCACTGTTTATTTAAGACTATGGGCAGAATAGATAGGGAGTTAAAAAAAAAAAGACCAATATTTTGAACTTGGAAATTTCTTGTTAGTAGGATATGTAAAGAATTAAAGAGAAGAGAAATAAATCAAGAACCATGGAACTGAAAAATAGCAGCCGAGAAGAACCCATAATGATGTAGTGGATCCCCCAACTTGAACTAAAATGACAGTTCTAGTATAATAGTGGGAAGGGGCTTGGGGAAGGAAGTGAGAAGGGGAAAAGGGAGACTGGATAAAGGAGACAGTTCAAATAATGCCACGTTTACAAATGAAGTTATCAATATCAATCTCATAAACATGTTCAGGGAGGGAAAGGGAATTAGGTGGGATCTAGAAAGAAACACCCCAAGTGCTGTGTGTAATATGTTTCTATCGTTCTGAACCTCATTATGATGTATAATTACAATGTGCTAATTAAAAAAAAATATTTTACGTGATACTGGGGATTGAATCCAGGGATGTTCTACCTCTGAGATACACTCTCACCCCTATTTTATTGTTTATTTTGAAACAGGGTCTTGCTAAGTTGTTGAGGCTTACTTTGAACCTGCAATCCTCCTGTGTCAGCCTTCCAGGTACTGGTATAGGCGTGGGACATCATGTCCAACTTAAAAGTATATATTTTTTAAAAAGGTCTGTGGTGGCATACTGAGGTAGGAAGGCTCTGGCAAACACTAGTAGGCAACTCAGCAAACTGGCAACTAAATGAAAATCTGAAATATTCGTTTCTAGAATATAAAGATAATTAATAAAAGGAATAGACTGCCACAGCGCTGGATGCAGTGTGGCTCAGTAGGGAAGGAAAGCTCCATTCTGTCAAGTCAAAAGAAATTCTCCCCATGACTTTAACAAAAAGGCACCACTGTCCAATACATTAGCAATATGAGCAGAAGATAAACTTAGAAGAGGCAAGCTGAGCCAGCACGGAAGAGAGTCCTGGCACTATCCAGGAAAGACAGTAAAATGGGAAAGTGGTGACACCTTAAAAAGACTCTCTGTTTGGACTTTCTGAGTGGGAGACTAGAAAACCCTTAGGTTTTCTTTTGTTTTTCACTTTTTTGCTCTGTATATTTTTATTCTATTTGGTTTTATTCTTGGTATACTTGCTTTTTGAGAATTCAAAACCAAACAGCCTCTTAGGCTTACTTATAATTAGATTGTCAGGTGCCCATGTTGTAAGTCATTGTGGGTACAGGAGTGAGACAGTAACACAGACTAGGGGAAATGTTTGGGTCTCAGGAGCCAGGGCTGCTGGTCTAACAGTCTGCCGAGTGGGGAAGAGTGAAGTGTACTTTCATTTGAAATTGCAGCTTGAATACTGGGATAAGGAGCATGGCTAATGGGGTAGAACTGGAATAGATCAGGGTCAGATGGAAAGTGATGACCTAGCAGCCTACAATGGGACCCAGGCCACCTCCTCCAGACCTAGAAGCATCTTGAGAACAGGCTGATATGTTCCACATATCTCCTCTAGCACACTAACTTAGGCTCTCAAGGCATGTGATGCAATCCAAATCAGTCTACAGGTGGCATGGGACTGGCCAACAGACCTTCCAGACTTATACTCAAACCCCTGGTCACAATAACAAAGCCATTTGAGGTGAAGTCTGCTCTCAAACAGACAACATTCCCCATCAGAAGCTGCAAGGCAAGGAGAGGGTATAGCTCAGACTCCCCTAACAAGTTTGGCCTCTTTGAGTCAGAGCTGAGAACAGCACAATATTTGCATCACACAAGCTTCCTCATAGTGGAGCAATGCTAAAATTGAAACCCCAGAAAGAAATATTTCCATTTCAGAAACTTCATCAAGAAGAAAACCAAATCTCTCTGTGAATTATTACATTAACTGCTCGACATAAACTGATTTCTAGCATCTTCCCAGATTCTGTGGTTTTTTTTTTCAGAGTTCTAATTTTACATATTTTGACAATTAATTGGATCCTCTGTTGATACTTCCCCCCCCAAATTCCATCCTTTTTCTTTCATCCTTTTTATCTTTCACGCCCTTTTCCTCCTCTACCCTTTTCATTTCTTTTTTTTTCTCTTTTTGTTCTTTATTTCCTTGATATTTTATTCCTTCTTCCAATTCAAATGATTATATTATCATTAATACTTAATGCTTTTAGCTATTCTATATTGTTGATCATCCACTTTTCTCCTTGGCTAATTGAGTTGTAGATATCATTAGTAATAACTTTTATAGCATATCTTGATATATGGCTTGCTCTTAAGTTACCACCATCATTGGTGGTTAACTTGTTTCTCTCAAAGTAGTACTAGTGATTGAACTTAAAATACTTTATGTCAATCAAATATGGTGAAGATAAGACATACTCCTAGTCCAAGGCTTATTATAAAGAGGTAACTATTCACTCTGGATCCCCACATAAAATAGAAAGAGGACTCCATATTAATAGATGTGCAAATAAAAGACCTCTGAAAACATGAGGAAATGGGCCAACAAGATGTCTTCAAAAGTTTATAATCCTCTAATAACTGAGTCAACAGATATCAAAGCAGTTGAAATTCTGGACAAAGAATTCAAAAGGTTAATTGTTAAAATGATTAATGAGTTAAAAGAGAATCTAAAGAAATAATTAATGGAAAAAAATACAGGATGTGAAAGAACATTTCAGTGAAGACATAGAGATTCTGGAAAAGAAATAAACATAAATATTAGAAATGACTCAATATATTTTAAAGTTAGATGAAAGTCTCACCAATAAATTAAATCAAGTAGAAGACAGAATCTCAGAGCTAAAAGACAAGGTGGCCAATTTTGAATATTCAGATAGCGTTTAAGAAAAAACTAAGAAACTATGATCAAAGTATATGGAAACTCTGGGAAAACACTAAAAGATCAAATTTAAGAATACGTTCCATCAGGAAAGGAACAGAAATATAGTCTACCAGCATCAGTAACCTTTCCAGTGAAATAATAGCAAAAAGTCTTCCAAACCTCAGTAATGAGATAGACAGATAGAAGAAGCATTAAGAATCCCAAATAGATAGCCGGGCACGGTGGCGCACGCTTGTAATCCCAGCATTCGGGAGGATCCGGGTTCGCGGCCAGCCTCAGCTACCTAGTGAGGCACTCCACAACTTAGTGAGACTCGGTTTCAAAATAAAGAATAAAAAATAGGGCTGGGGGTATAGCTCGGAGGTAGAATGCCCCTGAGTTCAATCCCCAGTACTACAAAAAAAAAAAAAAAAAAAAAAAAAAAAAAAAAAAAAAAAAAAAAAAAAAAAAAAAGAGTCTTTCCATTACACATTAAAAATGCCAAATGTATGGAACAAGGATAGAATTTTTAAGCCTCAAGAGAAAAATGTCAGGATACATTTAGAAGTAATCAATCACAATGACATCTGATTTTTCAAAAGAAGCTCCCAAATTCACGAGGGCTTGAAAGAAAATAACTAGCAACCAAGATTGCTATATCCAGCAAAGCTACACTTCAGAATCAAAGGAGAAATAAAAACTTTCCAAGATACAAATAAACTAAAAGAATTCATTACTATTCAAACAACACAGTAGAATATACTTTTTAAAATCCTATAGAGTGAAGAAGTTTTAAAAAATGCAGAGCTCAGAAAAGGATGACTGTCCTTAAAAGAACAGTCAAACACATGAGAATTGGGCTTGAATTAAACATTAAAAATAACAGGAAATAAAAAACATCTCTTTATAATAACATTGAATGTAAATGGACTTAACTTTTCAATTAAAAGACAGACTGGTAGATTTGATTTTAAAACAAGATACCACTATATATTATCTGTAATAGTCATACCTCTCAGGAAAAGACATCTACAAACTGAAAATGGAACAGAATAGAAGATTCAGAAACAGACCCATGTGCTTACAGTCAACTGATTTTTGACAAAGGAGCCAAAAACATACACTGGAAAAAAGATAGCCTCTTTAACAAATGGTGTTGGCAAAACTGGTTAACCATATGCAGGAAAATGGAAATAAACCCCACTTTCTCACCCTGCACAAGAGTCAACTCAAGGTGGATCAAAGACCTGAAAGTCAGACCAGAGACATTGCAGCTACTTGAAGAGGGCATAGGACCAACACTTGAACACACAGGCACAGGTAAAAACTTTCTCAACAAGACCCCAAAAGCACAAGCAACTCAAAGGAAGATCAATACATGGGACTGCATTAAACCGAAGAGCTTCTGTGCAACAAAGGAAGAACCTCAACAGAGAGCACACAGAGTGGGAGAAAATTTTTGCCAGCTATTCTTCGGATAGAGGTCTAATATCTAGGATATACAGAGAACTCAAGAAACTCACAGCTAAGAAAACAAATAACCCAACCAAAAATGGGCAAAAGATCTAAATAGACACCTCACAAAAGAAGAAATATAAATGGCCAATAAAGGTATGAGCAATCAGAGAGATGCAAATCAAAACTACCCTGAAATTTCACCTAACCACCATCAGAATGGAAATCATCAAGAACACAAACAACAACAAATGCTGGTGAGGGTGTGGAGAAGTGGGAACCCTAATACATTGTTGGTGGGATTGCAAATTAGTGCAACCACTTTGGAAAACAATATGGAGGATCCTCAGATGAATGGGAATGAACTTACCATATGATCCAGCAATACCACTTCTGGGTATCTACCCAAAAGAATGGAAACCAAACTATTAGACCGATGCATGTGTATCTATGTTTATAGCTGCACAATTCACAATTGCCAAGCTATGGAAACAGCCAAGATGTCCATCGACAGATGAATGGATTACAAAACTATGGGATATGTACACAATGGAATTTTACTCAGCTATAAAGAACAAAATCGTGTTATTTGCAGGGAAATGGATTCTAAGAAGAAAACATTACAATATTTTCTACTTCCTATTGATAAAGTATTGAAGACCGTTAAACCTTGTAAGAACTAATGCTCATTGTACCATTCACATATTAATAAGATGTTTCCAATTAGATTTCCTGATTAGTTTATTAATCTCTTAGAAAGGCCTTCAGAGAATTAGGTACAGGTCTGGTAAAGAAAGTGGGAGACATATAGTTAACAGTTTTTCTAACTATAAGGATGAACTGAATAGCAGTGTTAAAACTCTAAAGTAATGCTATACTCAGGTGTTTAGAGTGGGGAAAACTATAACACATATCCTATTTTATGCCAAATAAAGCTTAAAAATTCTCATGCCTATAAAGAAGCCTGGGTTATTTATATGTAGAAATACATGATCTTGATAAACATTTGGACTACATGTTTTATAAATGTACTTTACTTTCAGGTAAAGGATTACAGACATTTCAACGTAGGAAGATCAGGTCTCATGGGCTTCACAAACAGCAAAATACAAAGTGCACATGTTTTTCAGCCTGAGTGCCTAGGTCTTTCTGGCTTGTACAGATCAGAACAAAGTGTTCAACAGTTAAGGAAATGCACAACATGAATGAGAGAAAAAATGAAAATAGGATTCAGAGGCCTGCTCTTTGGTAAAGTTTTAAAATGACATTGGTTTGAGCAATAAAAACAACAGATAAAACTAATGATGGAATTTGTATAATTTTCATGAGCCAGACAAATGCAAGTTTCAGACTATTTAGAATCTGATTCTGATACACTTACAAGTTAGTTTATCATCTGTGCAAGACATATTAAAATATATGTCACACTAGAATACATCTCTGCCCTCTGGGATGTTTTTAGGCAGAATGCCAAAAATTAAGTCAGACATCTATGTTCAAAGGACAAAAGACAACTATTCTACCATATCTTATGATAGCAATCTCTTAGAAAAAATTGCAAAACGGGATAATTTATATGTAAGGTAAGATGCGTTACCCTGTACAATAAAACATTTTTATTTCATGTATCTGAAATAAATAAAACACAACTTTTACAAAATGCTTTTCCCCTTATTTATATAAAGCATATATGTCATCCTCAAACAAAGTATAATTTCATAGAGTAGCCTATGGAAAAATATTGGGGCATAAGTGAAATTTTACAGCATAAGTAAAGTAGAATTTAAATAACTGGTTGATATTGATTGTATACATTTACAAGTATAAATCACTTTTTTACTTTTTTTTTTTTTTGCAGTAGTAGGAATTGAATGCATGGCCTCCTACATGTTAGGCAAGTGTTCTACCACTGAGCTACAGTCCTGGCCCCTGAAATCACTTAATTTTAATGTTTATTTGAAGTAAAAAATAAACTGGAAGTTAGAATATGAATGTAACTCAATATAAAGATCTTATTTTGAAGTTTCATGCATATTATCTCCTTTAATCACTGGATAATCCATAGAGACATCAAATATATGATTGTTTGGGCTGGATATTCCAAAAATACCAATTCTAACACACATGCTGAAATTCCTCTACTTTGGTTAGAGTTCAAAAGATCAATATTACCTAAGACTTTAATAGAGCATTTCTTTTCATCCTTGTTACCATAGTCAAGTCAACATGGAATATGATGCAAAAAATATAGAGGGACCTATATTACTGGGTGCTACATTTTATGGTTACCCTAAATATGCCAAGAATGTAATTACTTTTTGATGGTACTGGAAATTGAACCCAGGAGCATTCTACCTCTGAGCTATACCACCAACCCTATTTTATTTTTTTTGGCAGTTTTAGATATCTATATTTTTATTTGCATAATAGAAATTCAGATGGCTTAAAGAATGTTAGATTTATTAGATATAGATGCATTCATTGCTATTACATTTTTTTTTATTCGTACAATGTAAGCAGACATCTTTGTTAGATACAAATTGAAAACGACATATGTGCCCACATTTCTCATTTGACCCCTTCCCCCAATTCCCACCCTGCTCCCTTGCCCTCCCTCCCTCTCAGGTTCAATTTAGTGAGTAACCTTGATGTGCATTAGGGTGTCCCCGCCCCCCCCCCCGTCAATCCCTTTCGGTTAAATCAACTTCATTGTTTATCGAGGGTCTCTCCTTTTCCATCTGAAGACCCTCTTATGCTCCATCTTCTCCCTTGCATCCGCATATTAGGGGAGAACATATGCTTCCTTACTCTTTGTGACGGGCTAATCTAACTTAACATAATGTTTTCCAGTTGCATCCATTTCCCTGCAAAGAACTTGATTTTATTCTTCTTTATGGCTGAGTAAAATTCCATTGTGTACATATCCCACAGTTTTGTAATCCATTCATCTGTTGATGGACATCTTGGCTGCTTCCATAGTTTGGCTATTGTGAATTGTGCAGCTATAAACAAAGATACACATGCGTTGGTCTGATAGTTTGGTTTCTGTTCTTTTGGGTAGATACCCAGAAGTGGTATTGCTGGATCATATGGTAGGCTCATTCCCATTTGTCTGAGGATCCTCCATACTGTTTTCCAAAGTGGTTGCACTAGTTTGCAGTCCCACCAACAATGTATTAGAGTACCCACTTCTCCACATCCTCGCCAGCAGTTGTTGTTGTTCGTGTTTTTGATGATTGCCATTCTGATTGGGGTTAGGTGAAACCTCAAGGTGGTTTTGATTTGCATCTCTCTGATTGCTAATGATGTGGAACATTTCCTCATACATTTATTGGCCATTTGTATTTCTTCTTCTGTGAAATGTCTATTTAGATCCTTTGCCTATTTTTTAATTGGGTTATTTGTTTTCTTGGTTGCGATTTTCTTGAGTTCTTTGTATATCCTAGACATTAGACCTCTATCTGTAGAGTAACTGGCAAAAATCTTCTCCCACTCTGTAGGCTCTCTGTTGAGGTTCTTGACAGTTTCCTTTGCTGCACAGAAGCTCCTCAGTTTAATGCAATCCCATGTATTGATCTTCCTTTGAGTTGCTTGTGCTTTGGAGGTCTTGTTGAGAAAGTTTTTACCTGTGCCTATGTGTTGAAGT
>PVLC010047132.1:0-11192 GCA_004027655.1 Graphiurus murinus
TTCAAAACCTTCTATGGTTTTTTGTTACTTTTTTGTGAGTTTGTAATTGATGATAAGGTGATCTCACAGGTAATGAGGAGCAAATTGATCAGCTTTCTGATAAATTCAATTATCAGATATTCATCAATTTACTATTTGCCTTAATGAATCACTTATGAATTGTTACTCCATTTAAATGAATTACAGATATAATGAAATCAGAATAATCAAAAATTCAAATTTATTTGTTTTTGTATGGTTTTTTTTGTTGTTGTTTTTTTTTTTTTTTTTTTTTTTGGTGGTACTGGGAATTGAACTCAGGGGCATTCTACCTTTGAGCTATACTCCCAGCCCTATTTTTTATTCTTTATTTTGAAACCGGGTTTCACTAAGTTGCAGAGTGCCTCACTAAGTAGCTGAGGCTGGCCGCGAACCCAGATCCTCCGGTCTCAGCCTCCCAAATGCTGGGATTACAAGCGTGTGCCACCACGCCCAGCTTAAAAATTCAAATTTAAAACTACAACATGCAAAAGAAATATTAAGGGAAAGAAGATATTCTCCCTACTTCTTGAATGTTATTTAAGACCCATTGACCAGTTAAAGAAAACTATTTAAAAATGAAATAACTGCCGGGCGTGGTGGCGCACGCTTGTTATCCCAGCATTTGGGAGGCTGAGACCCGAGGATCTGGGTTAACAGCCAGCCTCAGCTACCTAGTAAGGCATTCCGCAACTTAGTGAGACCCTGTTTCAAAATAAAGAATAAAAAAATAGGGCTGGGGGTATAGCTGAAAAAAAAATGAAATAACTACTTAAAAACATAGAAGAAGTTTCGGTGAAAGTAAAAATAAAGTGGGGCTTTCAAATTTATAGAATATATGAAAACAAAATATGTTTTCTTCTGAAAATACTAAACCAGCTAGGAATTCATGATATGACTTCCAAGACTACAGTGACTCATCGACCATATTTTGAAAATCACATCATTAAATTATCTCTGTTTTATAGAATGTTTGGGCAGTCTGTACTATTTCTATCGTATTTTGAGTTATTTTAGTTCTTTATAGGCTACTGTTATAGACATCTTGGCTTTCTTGCTACATGTAAATGATTACCTTCTGACAGTATGTAACTGTGCTTTTTAAAATAACACTATTATTTAAAGAAAGGTCAGAGGTGAGAAGTACTTAGTCTGGAATTGTTCCTTTTCTATGTGTGCCTTGCAAAATTCCCAGTGGCTTCTCTTCTTTCAAATATAATGCTGAATAAGGGATGTAAAGAGAAAATTCATTTGATTCATTCTTCAGTCTGAAACATTAAATTATATTTATTAAACAAATGTAAATGTTGCAGGAATACCCCCAGCCCTATTTTTTACTTTATTTTGAAATCGGGTCTCACTAAGTTGTGGAGTGACTCACTAGATAGCTGAGGTGCATTACACTTTCATTCTATAAATATTTTTTTTAATTTCCTATGTGTTGTACATGTTGTAAACATTCATCATTAGCAAATCTAAAATTTTCAAGCATTAGCATGATTTTTCAGAAGTCCTAAGAATAAATAAAATTAGCATGTTGACACCCACCAAATCCCTTCCATTTTTTACAAAATAACCATCAAAACTTGCTATAATTATTTATTTTTACAACTATAAATGAGGTCTTACATTCAAGCATGACACTGATTGTTTACAAATAAAGTTTCACTAACAGAGTACTGACTACATAATATAGATGTTCAAGAACTGTCTGTTGAGTAAAAATGGATTAAGATATTAAAACATAATCAATTATGATATTTTTGCTCCACTTTACTGTTCAAGAAGTGAGATAAGTTTAGATGCTAAAAATATTACCAAGCACACCCTGAAGTCACCCAAACCAACAATTTAAAAATTAACTTGAAATTTCTTCATCCTAATTAGTAAAAATAGTATTAATTAATGTAGACTATTATAAAGGAAAATTCATATTTTCATTTTAATCTTCTAGATCCATTCAACTCCTTGTTCTAATTTCTTTGCAATGTTTATGTTTATTTTCTATGATAATGTCCACAGGTTCAAATTTCTTTATATATATGTAGTTTTCACTTCTGCCCTTTCCTTAAATAATAGCTTTATTTTTTAAAAAAGTATAGTCAGAAGGTAATCATTTACACGATATATAGTAATAGATTGATGATATATTTATTTATATATAACATATAAAATTTATTAAGCTAATTGTTCACATCAAGCCAAGAAATGTCCTCATAACGATGTTCTGTCTTTAAAAGAATTTGAATCCCTTATTAAATTAGCTGTCCAGGCAATGTTTGCACTGTATGTATGTACTTGATTTAGTTAGAGCAGGAAAACAAGTGAGTGAAACATAATGTGTCAAAGGAAGTGAATACCCTTAGGCACAAGAAGTCAGATGGGACTATGTACACAATTATTTTAATTTTATATTGAAACATATACTCTTGCTTCTAAAATGTAGTAAATTATGTAGCTGCTAATTTTACTCTAAACTTGTAGTGAATTTTCCTCTTCCTAATAAGAAAACAAAGAGTTAAAAAATTCCTTAAATTATTTTCAACCCAATTGTTTTCTTCTTCAAAATTAAGATACGGAGCTAGATTCTCAATTTCACAATAGTTTATATTTTATTTACAACCTAATAACACTGTGTATTCTTCTATCAGGGCAATAATTAGGATTAGGCATAGAGGGAAAACACAAATGATTTCCACACTACCTCTAGCTCACATTTATTTGTGGGTCGGATTAGTTTTGAAATGGAAAGGCTTAGAAAATGGGGAAAGTGACCCTGAATGAATGTTGAATGAAACAAAATGGCAAAGGCAAAAAAATTATGTTTCTCCCCAAACTTTCTAGCCCTAAGGCTATTGTTTGAGTTTCAAGTATAAATCAAATATGTTTTGGAACATTTTCAAAAAAAAAGGTGTGTGTAGAAAGCTGCAGTTTAATATTGTGCACCACTTACCAAGAAGAAAAAGCCAGATAATCCACAATATTATGGCTTTTTGAGGTTGTAAATTCACCATAAGAAATGAAATCTGAAGGGTGACAAAGTATTTCTGAATAAAGATGGGGAAAATGGGACCTTTAATCATGTCAGAGAATGGGAGTAGACGGAGGTTACCATGGGAGTGGTCAGAACAAAACAAAACTTAGAATTAAAGTAAATATTATGTTTCTTGGATGAAAGGCCCATGGAGTGTAGCTAGAATCATGTTTATCTAATTATCTCATATTTTCTCCAAGTATGTTTGTTTGTTTGTGCAGTCATTCTTTTATTTGTTGGAGTTTAAATTCTTGCAGTACTTTTTATTCTATTTCTAACTTAGCAATCATTAACACATTTTTATGTGTACTTTTATTGGTACATTATAATTATATATCATAATATGATTAAATGTCTACAAACAAACATTCACATTAGTCTTGGTATATCTCCAAGTTTTTAATATTCCACCTTGTTTCTTAGGCTGCAGAAAAATAATACTACGTCCAAAGTCTACCCTTGTGTATTAAAGAGACATAACACCATGAGACCAGTATGGATGTACAATGCCAGTCAATCTCAGGAGTCAAAATTTGAGGCTACCAGACCCAACAATCCTTCCCATTGGGAGTTGCTTTCTTCATTTCTAGGATGGTGGGTGTAGTGGAGGGTTAATTATGAGTACTCAAATAATGTAGTAGACTGTGAGTACCTTCTAGGAGATGGCTCTTATCCTTGGAATACACTGACAGGGCATTGTGCCACACCAGAGAGTGTATACTAACAATGTGATCCATGATGAATGCCTATTTTTGTTCATCTAGTGAACTGGACCATGCTGTATTAGTCTGACCCCTGTGAGGAATGAAAGGATCAATAGTTAAAATCATCAGGAGCTCTAGGCTTATGTGACTATGCCCTGTTAAAACCTTGGGGATCATGTGAACGTCCCTGGGTGGCAATACACCATGTGTATTTTGACACATCATTGGTGGAAGACGTAAATGCTGCCCCGGACTCTACTGGGAGAGAACTGGAAACAATTGTGTGGTCTGTCCTAGACTCTTCCATATCTACCTTTTCCCTTTGTCGATTTTAATTTGTATAGTGATTTGGTATGTGTGTAGGGACCGGGGTCTGTGTGCTGGAGATTGAACCCAGGGTCATCCTACCTCAAAGGCACCTCCAGCCCTTTTTTGGTTTGTTTATTTGTTTTTGTTTTGAAACAGTGTCCTTCTAGGTTGCTAAGGGTCTTACTAAGTTACTGAAGCTGGTCTCAAACCTGCAATTTTCCTGTCTCAGCCTCTCCAGAAATGGGATTGCAGGTATATACCAACACACTGGGCTTATTAGTGAATTTTTTAGAACCAAACGTCATCACCAAGTGTTACATGACAGATTAGAAACCCAGGAAACGCCAATGATGGTTGGATTGACAATCACTTCCAAGATTTTTAATACTGTCCTCCATAGATAGTTCATGAGAAAGAATGTAGAAAGGTGTGGAAACTGAGGGAGAATTCCTCCCAGGAAGAGGCACAGGCATAGTTACACATACACCTTGGGGCTTCCGTTAAACACACAAAACTATTAAGCTTGAGAGAGAGATTTAGGATATCAGCTGATCTCCAAGGTCCAGGTAAATATTCTTGACTGCTGAATGGGAGTAGAAGCAAGGAGTCTCTGCCCTAGGAGGAAAGGAGGAAAACATTCTTGGACCCAAACTTCACAATAATACAAGACAGAATTCCACTCACTGGAAGACGCACAGGAAGACTGATAAATATGGGTCAAAGTCCTTGAGAAAATATTTATAAAACAAATTGAGAAGAGTATAAAACATAGATGATGCATCAGGTCTAAATTGAATTTGTCCCAGGAATGCAAGTTTCATTCAACACTTAAATACCAATCGAGGCAATTCATCACAAGAGACTAAAATAACAATTCGTATCTCCTCATTACCTGCAGGAAAATTGCTTGACAATATTCTAAATCTATTCATAACGTAAAAATAAAAATAGAGTACTTTCTCAACTTCATAGAGGACATTTATGAAAAATCTGTCATTAACATCTTTTTTTTTTTTTTTTGCGGTACTGGGGTTTGAACTCAGGAGCATTCTACCTCCAAGCTATACCCCCAGCCCTATTTTTTATTCTTGCGGAGTGCCTCTAAGTAGCTTAAGCTGGCCACGAACCCAGATCCTCCGGTCTCAGCCTCCCAAATGCTGGGATTACAAGCCTGCGCCACTACGCCCGGCTTGTCATTAACATCTTACTGGTGAAAGAGTGAATGCTTTTTCTTTAATACTGGAATTAAGGTAAGAATGTCCAATTTCAACATTTGTATTCAATATTACATAGTTGGTTCTAACCAGTAAAGTTCAGCAAAAAGAAATAACATATATTATGACTGCAAGGAAAGAAATAGAACTACATTTATTTAAAGTTAACACGGTGCATCTAAGAATGTCTGACAGAATCTACAATAGCTACTATGCCTCATGTGGTTTGGGGCATGCTGCATACAAGACCATATACAAAATAATTTTCATTATAATGTGATAGCAGCAAATATCTGGAAATTGGAATTAAAAGAATACAAAATTAAAACCAAATAGAAGTTCAAAAAGTATTGTAAAACACAAAATACATATAAATCTAAAAAATGTATGCCTGTTTTCTACACTGAGAACCACAAACCTTTGCTGACAAAATTTTATAAGCATAAATAAACAAATATACCCTATTCACAGGTCTAAAGTTTCAGTATTATTGAGAAATTAATTATGTAATTGGATCAATACTTTCAGTGTAAATTAATAAAAAAGCCAGTGGAACTTTACCAAAAGTTGAAAAGCTATTACATAATACATAAAAGTACAAATGAACAAGAATAAATAGGTAAAGAATTTTTAAAAAGGAAGACTAAATTTAGGGGATTTACACTATCTGATATCAAAGTTTACTGTAGAACTATAAGAATCATAACAATGTGATATTAGATTCAGGTAGTCTTAATCCAATGAACCACAATAGGGAGTGAAAAATAGAAGAGTACAAATCCCATCAGTTGGTTTGCGAAATATTGCCAGTATTGTGAAAGACTTTCCTTTTACTCAAATTCTGATACAAAAATGAGATATTTACTGTATACAACAAAATTATTCTACATATACCTCAAATACCAAAATTAACTTGAAATAGTTCATAAATATTAATGTAACAGCAAAAATTATAAAACTTCAAGAAAATTCTAGGAAATATCATTGTGACTTTTTATTAAGTAAATATTTCTTTCCTAGGACATAAAAAATAACAAGTAATAAAATAAAAAGTATAGTGTAATATAATTACATTTTTATTCACTTTCAAATGTATTTCTGTATGCCACCAAATTGCATAACCAAGATAAAATGGACATATTCCTAGGAAAAAACACAACCTGAATACACTGATTCAGAAAAAAAATAGAAATCCTAAACAGATGTATAAATAGTAAGGAGATTAAATCAGTAACCAAAAACTTCCAAAGAAAAGCACAGGACAAGGTGGCTTCACTGAAGAATTTTACCAAGTATTAATACCAGTACTTCTACATTTTTTCCCAATCATATATATATATGATTATGTGTATATGATTTATATATGGTTTATATATAATTATGATTTATTTACATGTAAATCTTATATATGTATACACACACACACACACACACACACACACACACACAAAGAGAGAACACTTCTAAACTCATTCTACATGGTACCAAAGCCAGACAATGACACTATAAGAAAAAATATAAATAAGTATGCCCAATGAATATTGATACAAAAATCCTCAGCAAAATATGAGCAATATATACACACACATATATATATATATATATATGTATATTTGGAACTTCAAGATAATTTAACATATTAAAGTCAATCCATCACTATATAAAAAGAAAGAAAAAATGTTTATCTCAACTGATACAGAAAAGCATTGACAAAATTCAACACTTTTCACAACAAAAAACAGTAGACCAGGAATGAAAGAAAACTCCTCCATGTAATAAAATCAATATTTAAAAATTCCACAACTAATAAACTCATTGGTGAAAGACTGAAAGCTTTTCATCTAAGACCAGGAATAGGAAAATGATGCCTCATCTTGCAAATTCTATTCAACCTGGTATTGGAAGTAATAGTATGTTGTTATGAATAAGTGCAGAGTTTCAGTTTTTGAAGATATAGAGTTTTGGAAACAGACAATGGCGATGGTTGCCCAACAATATTAATGTATTTAGTGTCACTAGATTGTACACTTAAAAATAATTTACATGGTAAAATTTTTTTACATGTTTTACAACATTTAAAAATAATAATTTGAGCTAGGCGTGGTTGCACATGCTTGTAATCCCAGTACTTGGGAGGCTGAGACTGGAGGATCCAGGTTTGAGGCCAGCCTCAGCTACTTAGTGAGGTTCTCCGTAACTTAGTGAGACCCTGTTTCAAAATAAAGAATAAAAAATAGGACTGGGGGTGTAGCTTGGAGTTAAAATGCCCCTGAGTTCAATTCCCAGTACCACAAAATAATTAATAATAATAATAATAATTTGAAATGGCATCACCAAAAAAATGAAAAGATGCAGTGGATTAAACTATTTGCAAATGTATAATTGGTAAAGAATTTGCCTACAAATTACACAAATAATTTTTATAATTCAGTATTATGAAAACAAACAACTCAATTTTAATATGTCCAGATAGAAAACAAAAGAATATTTCTTAAAAATGTTAGTAAATTGCAAAATGCAAATTTAAATCACAGTGAAACCTGGAATGGTGGTGCATACCTATAATTGTAGTATTTGAGAGGCTGAGACAGGAGGATCAGGAGGATCGCTGGTTCACGGAAAGTTTCAACAATATAGTGACATTCTCAGCAAACTAATATGACCCTGTTTCAAACCAAAACGTTTTCCAAATAGGGGTTGGGGGGTATAGTCCAGAGATAAGAGTCTCTCTCTCTCTCTCTCTCTCTCTCTCTCTCTCTCTCTCTCTCTCTCTCTCACACACACACACACACACACACACACACACACACACACACAAACACACACACACACAGACACACAGTCACAGTGAAATAACTATCTACCTATAAAAATATTTGAAAAATAAATAAAATAAAACAAAAACCTGATATGATAATACAAAGTATTGGCAAGAATGCAATGCGATTCAAACTCTAATATATTCTTGGTAAAAATTTAAAAGTTACAGCCATCTTGGAAGGTGGTTTGGTCATTCTTATGTAGCTAAACACAACTTTTCCATATGACTACACTATCACATGCCTGGATGGTTAAAAACCTATATCCACATTTATAGACATGTTTTGTAAATTTTTCAGTAGCTTTATTGATAATCACTCCATACTTGAAGCAATCTGAGTATCTTTCAATTGACGAATGGCTAAAAAGATTTCTGGAATCCATGCAATTGAATATTAACAGCAACACAAAAGAATGAATTATTGATACATGAGTCAACATGAATACATTTCAAAAGCATTATGCTTTTATGAAAATATCCAGATACAAAAGGATAGTATTGTTATGATTTCATCAGTATCGTACTTCTGGAAAAATAAATTCATAGAAACAGAAATCAGATCAGTGACTTCCAAGGATAGAGGGTGGAATTGGGGGTTGACTGGAAAGACACATGAGAGAATTATTGGGGGGAATGGAAATGTTCTGTAGCTTGTTTGTTGCATTGGTATCATAATTGTATATAGTTATAAAAATCATTTTAATGAATCTGAAAAAGAGTACATTTTACTGACTGTAAATTATAATTCAATACTTACTTTAAAATATCCCCCAAAATGTGTTTGTGTATGTGTTGGGGAGCTACAATGGAGAAAAGACTTTCAAAGTATATTCAGAAGAAACCTAGAATTCTGTGAATTATAGAAGTAGGCAATGAGCAAGATTCCAGATCCATGAAATAGGGGACGATGGTGCTACAGTCAAGAACACAGCTCTGAGGCCCTGATGGCAGGTGCTTAGATGCTGGTACCTCTGCCCCAAACAGTACATCAGTGTCAGCCTGCTGAGACGCTCTGCTCTGAAACAGAAGTAATGAAATCACAGAGCAGTTAAGAAGATTAAACTAGTCAAAGACAGGACAGTGATTCCCATGCAAGAAGCACTACATACATGCTATTTAATGAATTACTATGTCATAGTATATAATTATAAAATGAATCATTAAATCACAAATATATTTATTAATTTATTGAGTAAAATCAGACATGCAAATCAGAGGCAGTCCCAAATATTGGAGTTTCTTAAGCAAATGGTTTATTTTTGAGAGTAGGAAGAATGGTCTTTAATTTTGTTTATTTTGACAATCAAATGTTTATAGGGACTGTCATGCAAATGTTAGCTCCTCAATACATTTTGATAATCATCATTACTTTCAGATGATGTGGTTTTGATTAAAACAATAAATGGATATGTGCTCAACCAGTCATTAAGCCAATATTCACTATTCTCTCCCAAGCTTGGCATGAAGCTACATTCTGAGGATACAAAGATGGGTGAGGTTCCAGCCCTGCTTTTAATGTGTTCACAGTCTAGTGGAGAACAGTGATCCACACATAATTAAAATATAACATGGATACTGCTGGAGCCAAAGAAGTAAACAATGAAATGAGAATTCTGGGAGATTTAAATATCAGAATAGAAAGTACAGATAATAAGCTCAGTGGAAAAGATTTTGGCTTGCCAGTCATTCAGCGACTGGTCAGCTTCACGTTTAACCCTTTCTCTTTGTGTGACCTTGAGAGGGCCATTTCATTCTTTCAGTCACAGGTTACTCATCTTAAAACATGGAAAAAAACAGCATTAAGTGAAAAATATGTAAAGACATAGTAAGATGAATCTAGCTCTCAGTAAATGATATTTCCATGATTAATACCAGCATTACTTATTATTTTTACTACCAAACATATCATACCATTATAGAATTTAGTGCATTATTGTGTCAAATTTCTCCAATACTTACACAGTATTTTTACATATGAATTTTAATTGAATTCTCAGGAGATTTCAAGGTAGAATGGCAGGTTTTATTGTTTCTAATTTACGGAAAACAAGAAGAATGTAAAAGCCTTGGTTGTAATTTCACAACTGTCAAGATAGTTTTTTCTCAAAAAAATCCTTTATTCATTTTCCTATATGATATTGAAATGCCTTGATTTTATCACTTTCCTATGATATTTTCTCATACATTTCTCTAACTCACTGTGTAAATCTGCCTAAAACATAAATACACACACACACACACACACACACACACACACACACACATAAGATACCTGCATATGCTTATTTTCCATTTATTGCACACCTTGTGGTTCTTTCACACATAGCTTTTGAATAATTTGAACTTTTCTTCTGGCACTGTATATTTTTTTCTGATTTTTCTATTGTTAACTGGGTAGGTTTCACTACATTCAAATATTTCTGTTAGAATAATAAGAATAAAAATAGAAAAATAACTGAGCTATAAATTTGAGACTATATCAAATTCCATTTCTAAGATACAGAGATAAAAGGAATACTTAATAACAACAACAGAATTGCTCTGCTACTGATTTGTCATGTCTTATTTGCCTTTTAAAAAGACTCTGTTATTTATTCTTTTAATGAAATATCCATGCTCCCTGACTAATGGGAAAGGGAGACAAGCATTGTTCAATGCTACCGACTTAGATACCTGGCAGAGAAAAATGGTTTCACACATGAACAAGCAGCAGGAGAGAGACTAGGTGAAGTATGACATGAAATTAAGCTCTTATATTCTATTAAAATTTATAAGACACAGACTTTAAGAGACATAGATACTGTTCATAGCAACTCAATGATTTAATGTTTGGTTAATTTAATCAACCTGAGTTTTGTGGATTTTTTTTTTTTGTAGACTTCATGATACAGCTACCAGCTGCTAAAATCGCACTTGGGATTTTATATTTTCATTCTAGTGTAGAATTCTGAAGAAAGTCAAGATACCATAAAGTGAAATTAAGCAATATAAACATTAAAACACTCGGTCAATTGGGCAATGATTTTATATCATCAAAACAATGCAGGTAAGATATGCAATTAAATTATCACGTTTAAATACAGATACCCGAC
>PVLC010047133.1:0-11228 GCA_004027655.1 Graphiurus murinus
CGAGGAATGCCTCCCTCTAAAGCGTCTGCGCCTCTCTGCTGCCACACCACTTCTCCATCCACACTGGAAGACACCAGCATGGTGGCACACGCCTGTAATCCCAGTACCTGGGAAGCTGAGACAGGAGGATTGCAGGTTGGAGGCCAGCCTCAGCAATTTAGAAAGACTCTGCTTCAGCAGAAAAACTTGGAGGCAGAATGTTTGCAGGTTTCATCTGCAGTACCAAAAATATAAAAGAAAAGAAAAGAAAAATAAATAAGTAAAAGAAGAAGAGGAAAAGAAAGCAAGGGGTTTTAGATTCTACCACACTTAGGAAAGAGACACTTGTTTGAAATGCAACTTCCAGGGTCCATACTCAGAGATGCAAATCAAGCGAGTGAGCCTTGGGCCTGGGAGCCTGAATATTTAGCAGCACCACAGGACTGTCTGCTGATGCCACCTAACACTTTCTTAAGATTTGGTTTTGAATCCTGTGTGTGGGTGAGTGAAAGGACAAGAATGGGTGTTAGATTTCTCTGAGTGTACTTGTTATTCAGTTTGGCTTTGCAACTATAAAGATATTTTACATAAGTAAAGTAACTCAAAAAGAAAACAGTAGTTAGAATTGTTAGAAGTCAGTTTCTGAGAAGCCTTCTCTGCCCCAGCCCCCAGCATGTGCTGTCTTTCTTCCTCAGTCCGACTGGGAGGGCTCAGGTCTGCGCATGCACATTGGTTGCAACCCTCATAACTTTGAGTTGTAATTTCTTTTTAAGCCTAATTGTGAGCCCAATTGAGAAATATCCCATGCCCTTCCTTGTATCTACAGCATTTAGCATTTGATTTGGCACATCATGGCTCCTAATAAGTGTACAGTTATTGATTTAGAGCTCATAAAATACTCTCCCTGGACTACAGAGCAAAATCCGAATGCCCTAATTCGTGAACCTTCTAGAATGTCATAGCTTAGACTATTAACACAAAGTCAGGGGTTTTTGAATGTTGGTCACTTTAACATCCCCAGTGCCAAGAACAGGGACCAGTATTCCAAAGATCACCATAAAGTTTTTTGTGGACTACCTTAATAAATGAGTTAATGATCGAGCACAACCGTACCAACAATTCCCATATATAATGATACATTGGACTCACTGACTGTGGATTCTAATGGTCATAATTCTTGGTTTTCCTATTTATTTCCTGAGGTAGTCATTTTCCCCTGGAAAAAAATTCCCAAGATATATCAAAGGAAATAAAAGAATTAATAAAGGAGAAGGTTATAGAATAATAAAGGTTTATATATATATATATATATATATATATATATATATATATATATATATATCCTTTGAGATGCTTTCCCTAGAAGGATTCCTGTCAAAGACTTATCTTCCTGAAAAATGACCACAGAGTTATCAAACAACTTGTGCAAATTGAAAGTGTTACAATAAAAAAAGAACAACTTTTTTTCTGTCATTGCCTGACAAGGACATACATTTGATTGAGGGGCATAGCCTGCGTTTGTCTAGTAAACATTAAACCTTTTCCATGGACATTCGGCTTGGACTAGATTGGGCTTATTGTACTCAAAAGATCTGTCCAAAGATCTTAGACCTGACTGACTTGAGAGCATCTTCTAAAAAGGATGCATATAGGCAGGACCTAAGGTAGGAACACTTCCTGCTGGATATAATTTGTTAATTTTCATTAACAAATTGCAAATTGTATTTCGATTTTCATCTAGTGATTTGTATTTAGATCTTTACATTTATTACCTGCTGAGACCTTCATGCTAAGTATTCTACCCAAGTTGTTTCCAAATGATAGTCCACAGATTATTCATGACAAAGTTTTCTGCAGAGAAAGAGAAAAAAAATCTATTATATATCTATACAATATCTCTATATCTATCTCTATATCCTTACACAAAAATATGACAATTCTATATCAGGCTCAAAGAAATAAACAAAAATAAAAGTTATGTGAAAATCTGGCACACATTATTGTTCATTGTGGATTTTTTTCAATCTTATGACCAGGAGACAGAGGTCAAGGTCAATCTTCATCCCTGCCTCCAAGGAGAACTTCTCATTTTTCTGACACCATTCCACATCCACAGACCTTAGGGACTGTGCACTGTGTGCTCAGGACCTTGCTGGGTATTGCTAAAATCCTACCTGGTTCCTTTCCTCTCTTCTCCTTCAATGATGAGAGTCAAAAGAATAGTTTGAGCTAGGTATGGTGGTGCACACTTGTAATGCTAGTACTTAGAAAGCTGAGACAATAAGATCTCAGGTTTGAGGATAGCCTCAGCAACTTAATGAGACTCTTAGCAACACAGCAAGACCCTGTTTAAAAACAAAAAGTGAAAAGCATGAGCCAGGGATGCAGCTGGATCTGCTCAGCACAGCAAGAAGACACAGTTAAGACCAACATACCCAGATCTTGGTCCACCCAGGGTCTTTGTCATCCTGAGAGTAACGTTAAAGTGAGAAGTCCCACAGATGTGTAACTAATATCAAAGAAGTACCTGGTTGTCATTGCTTCTGGTCCACCAAGTACTCAGAGATGCTCTTTGAGTTACAAAGTAGGACTCTGGGAAGGAGGAGTGAGCTGGCATTGAGGGGGTGGGGTTTAGGTCCACACTGAAGATCCACACTGAAGGCGCTAGGAATCGCCTCTGGTAAGCAGGTGTGCTGGGTTGGGTCTGCTGATAACTTGTCCCACGAAGATGAAACAAGAATGCTCCCCAGGCATCCTTCGCCTCAGTCCTGGGTACCCTGACTACTGCATCGGAGGATACTGTGGGGATCAGGAAATTGAGCCCACACAACTTACATGCTATTTTTATGTGTTTTCCTTTGTCTTCAAAAGAAGACTCTGGACTTTCTTCATCTTTCCCTATACGTAGGAAATACTTAGAAGAGATACTGACCTATAATAAGTCTTCAAGTCATTCTTGAACATGAATGTGAATTTTAGAGAAATATACAACAGATTTTTAATAATTATATACATGCCAAAGATAATGGAAACAACAAAGATGACTTTTGAATGGACAAACACTAGCATGCACATTTTGTTATAAAGTACAAATCATATAAGATTGCCCTCCAAGCAGGCTACGGATTGGCCATGGATGTGTGCTCCAGGATGGGTTCTATTTCACATATTTTCTTTTTCCTTGACCAAAAAATTGAAGGGGCAGCCTCTATCCTGGGCATTAACTTAGAAGATAAAATAAAAGTCAACAAAGAGTATTAAAGTTTTTGTACCCAACTGACATTCACTACATTTAACTGACCCAAACAAGTCAGAGAACCATGGCTGAGAGGAGACAGGGAGGTACATCCTAACTACCAGTTGTACTGGAGATGATGGGGAAGGGACGAGGACACACACTGCTCCGGCATCAGAGGGAGTGCAGAACCCCAACCAGCATCCTTGGAGATGGCCCAGGCTCTCACTGGAAATCCACTGGTGTCCACAGATATTGATTTTCACACAGTCTTCCCTCTGCTTTGCCTTGAAACCCTCACTTCCTGCAACTCTTGACTTCATGGGACTTATGGAAATGTGGTTAAGTAAGACTGAGAAGAAAGAAAGTAGGAAACAGTTAACAAAATCAGAAATTTGAATCATCAGTGTATTTTCAGGGCAGAAAGGAATTTGGGATAATTTATCTTAACTCTTTCACTTATAAGATGAGGAAACCAAGAAACAGAATGAAAGGTTCAGATTCAACCTTTGCAAATGGTGACAGTCTCTCATGTTCATGCCAAGTGTTTGGACTGCTGTATTCTTTTGAACAGGAAATGACCCCCTTCATGGTGGTCCCAGTCCATAGAATATGACCATATGATTCCCTTATGTATTTCTAAATAATGGTGACGGGTTTTTTTTCCACTATGGAATGATATACAGTGTTGTCTCTGAGATACATTTGTTTATGCTATTTCTAGAAATATACTATTTGTGGATCCAATCTAATGTCCACTTAAATTCACCATTTTATTTGAACTCCTGAAAATAGGTTGAGCTCTGTAGCTTCTCTCAAAAGCTTTGGTTAAATTTCACTCAATTGTGATTCAAGGATTTTATTTCAATCCACACAGCTATATCATGTGTAGGTGAGACTGGCGCTCTTATTGTCAGTGAATTGTGATGTCCCTTCCCCGAATTAAACTTAAATTGAATTTGAAAAGACTTTCCTGAACATAAAAAGAAAAACAGGGGGAAATGCCTCCTATCTCCCTACCTTAGAAAGGGAAGGGAACAGTTGGCTGAGTGCTTTACCATCAAAGTTCATAGTCTATAAATCTGAACTGGGAAAGGTGGGAAATCAAGTCGCTTAAAATAGATTAGTAGAAGGAGGAGAGAAAGCAATCAAAACCTGCAATTCATTTTCTATGATTGGACTATATCATGATTTAAGGACCATACATACAACAACAACAACAAAATCATTCTTCAGTCCTTTCCCAACTGTGCTGCAAAAGGGAATACAATAATCATAAAAGGATGGATTTTCAAATATATCTCTTGCTCCTAAAAAAAAAAAATTTAAAAAGGAAGTACCTGCCCTATCCAAATAGGTACATCTTTCCAAATGTCCAGAGCACAGGTTTCCCCCTGATATAATTAATGTAAATGACTGTCTTTCTGCCAACATGACAAAGATAGAACAATTTATGGAGCCGCTATCCATCTTGTGAAGAGTTTATAAAACCCTTACTCATGACTGGCTTCACACACTGATTAATAGACACTTTCTACTTCACACTTTAATTAAAAGCAATAAAAGCAGTCAACTGTAGGCCATGAATGGGTGGTGACAAAAAAAAAAAAAAAGAGTCCTATTAGAGAGATGGAAGATCAAGCACTGAACAGATTTGGTGTGAAGCCTCCTCATAAGTAGATCCATATGTCTGTGCTGCAAACCTCTCTGGGATAGCCACAGTAGCCAAGGGGTTGTACAGACAGGAGAAAATAGCAACTAACAATAGAAAGCTCACCTTGAGACCCAATTTGCTCTAGTTTAAGAGAAGCACGCAACCTATATCTTTCATATTTATATACATGTCGCAGTTAATGGAAGTTAAAATAAAAGATGACTTTTGAATGAACAAACTCTAGCCAGCAAATCGAAAGTACAAATTACACAATTAATTCAATCATATCTGAAGAGTAACACAATAGAAATCATTGAACAGATGTTATAAACTGTTGCAAGAGAAAGAGAATATTCAGGTCAATGATTATTGATTCCTGTGGTATTATAGCAATTATTCAGTTAACATTCTATGGTAAGCATTTACCTGTACTTTAAGCCATATGACCTTCAGAAAGTTTTAAGTAGAGATGAAGTAGTATCAGCAACACACTGGGGTGGGGAGGGTGCTGTGTATGGGTCGTCACTGGGACACAACAACACCACGTTTGACATTCTTTTCTACCTGCAGGTCTACAGACATAGCTAAGCTCATGAAAGCAGGAACCACAGAGGGCTTCTTTAAGACTTGTTACACAGACTTGGAAATTTTACAAGTTGACAAGTGTATCCTTACCTTCTCACATATCATAAGGGGCATTTTTCTATGGGCTTACCTGGATCAAACCCAAATGAAGAGTTCAGAAAAGAAAAGAAAAGAAAAATCTGAGCTCTGTTTATCTTCCCACAGAAGGCTCCTTTCTCTAGTTCCACCAAGGAGAGCTGTGTGGTGTTGTCAGGAGGTAAGGCCCTGGGCTTCTCAATGCTCAGTGTGTTAGCACAGAAGGCAGACAGATACCAACATAGGAATGTAAGAGGGCAGAGTTGCAAAGGTCTAAAAAATGAAATCTGGTGTGACAGGAAAAACATTAACATCTGAGTGTCACAGTCTCTCTCCTTCCCCTCCCCATTAGAGATAATTCTGTTGGTGCCAGTTTTATTCAGGTTCTTTCGGTGCAGATTGGCACAATTGGTGTGAGGGGAAGGAGGGCAGAAATTAAAGAAACCAAAACCAAAGTGATTGATAGTGTTGGAAAAGGCAGATAATTGCCCCTGGACAGAAGAAAATAAAGTGTACAGCATGTGGAACTGGAGATAAACATAAAAGCCCTCAACCCTGTTCTTTAGAGAAGCTTCGTGGGAGGTAGGGGATATGTTTTACTTTCAGCTTTGCTGAAGGTAGTGAAGTATGAGTGGATGGAGAGAAAAGGAGAATTTTTTTGTTGTTGTTTTTCCAGTGCAAGAATCTAACCCAGGGCCTCACTCATGCTAGAATAGTACTTCACCAGTGCAATATACACTCAGCCCCAATTTTTTAAAAAATTAAATTTATTTATGTGCCTTTGATATTTTCAAAGATGCATAATAGTAAATATTTAAAATTTCTATTTCCTTAGAAAACTGGGGTTTTATTTTGATACGATATTTTACAAATGTTTTCACAAGCCAATAAATCTGTATATGCTTTACTAATATAGTGTTGTGTACGAAGTGCAGTCTCTCTCTTTTGCAAATGTATAGATCAAAAAATCTAGCCAAATCTCCTTAAAACTATCACATTCCTCTTAATTCTAGTCACTCAAAACATGACACGTTTAAAGTATATTTTAGTGTGAGTTACTAATTGTTTGAACATAATATTAGTTGTTTAGGGGTAGATTGCTTTTTTTTTTTTCTAAGAGAAGAGCAATATCTCCTTTATATAAATCAGAATTAGAAATGTCCTTATTTACTCATCTGTTAATGGGGACAACTATGTGGAAGGGAAATATACCAAGAGATTTTGTGTGCATATATGAATGCATCACTTTGAATCGTACTATTATGCCTATATTATGCCTAATTAGATTACACCAATAAAATTGTAAAAAAGCCAGGCATGGTGGTAAACACTTATAACCCCAGTACTTGGGAGGCTGAGACAGGAGGATTGCAGGTTTGAGTATAACCTTAGCAATTTAGTGAGACTCTCAGCAACCCAGGAAAACCCTATTTAAAAAAAAACAAAAATAAATAAAAAATAAAAAGGGCTCAGAAGTAGAGTGACCCTGGATTCAACTTGCATAAATGTTGACTTTTTTCTCTAGAGTGGAAGTTATTCTACTTGTAGTTTTTATAACCTCTATACCAATTTTAAAATATTATAGCTTCATGTCCCCGGACCATTTTTTCCCTCATCATATGCAGTTAAATTATAACAAAAATAGTATAAATTTCACTGATTATTTAATCATCAGTCCATAAGTTCATTAAATCCCAATATTAAGTTTTATATGATTAAAATGCATCTCTATGTTATTTTCATTTAATTACCAGACAAAACCCAATTTGCTTATAAAATCAGGGAATGTGAACTCTAAGAAATTAGTGACAAGAACCTGAGACCTAAAAACATCACTCCACTTGTGATTTGTCCCAATTCTAACTAGTAAGCAAATCTAATTTTATACGTCTGTCATTTCTACCATCGCCAGCTCAGTCCACATACTTATTTAAATCCTTTTTTGTGTTTTATCATCTTTATATTATTTGTAGAAAGTCTGGGTATGTTTGACAGAGTCAGAAGACATGACTTGAGTGTAGGTTTTCTCCTGATAGCAAGATATCCCCTTGCCATCTTTGGAGGTTATCTTATCTATGAATTAAAGATTAAAATAATAAAAAAGTATGTCTTAGATCTTCTTCCTGATGCTTAAAACAACAACAACAAAAAACAGTGCTCAGGACTCATTACAATAGACCAGCATAGGGCAAACTTCTCAGCCACACATGACTACTGTGTCTCTTGTGACTATCAAAGCTTTTGCAGCCGCTGCTGCTGCCAATGTCCACTCAGTGACTGGCACAAGACAATGCAAAAGTCATTTGTGGTCCACCAAGGGCGCCAGTGCACACTGCAGTGGCTCCTAAAGGCACAGCTCTTGCTGATACACAACCTCCACTTCGCAGCTTATATTTGCAGTGCTCATTTGCATCTCAGAAATCAACTCCAACATTCCCTTTGCTTTCAGTGCCTCCATAATTACTGCTGCTCTCCTAGGGAACTGGATCCAAATCCAGGAGGAGCGGCCACTGAGATGGTGCTATCCTCACTCCTTCCCCAGACAGGTACTGGTCTCAAGAGCAAACAAAGGGAGCATGTCTCAGGTCCAAGACCTGGGCACTGGGCATTTATTCTTGCAAAGAAAGGTGGTTGAAACTCTGAGCTGCCTAAATGTGGTCTTCCCATCTTTCTTGAAGTCTTTTCTTTCCCATGCAAATGATGTGTAAGGCGAGTCTGGACTCAAGCTGTCAAGGAATAGAGGTGGGCATGTCTAATCTGCCTTGGAAATGCATCATGCAGAAGTACTTGGTCTGAGACATGAGACATGAAGGTTATTTATGGATTCACCAAGTAGACATGGGGAGGGGGTAGCCTGCTTTTCGTGCATGCGAAAGTATTCACTGAGGACCTCGTCTTGTCTAGGTGTTGTGACACAGAGTTGAGGAAAGCAGACCCGGTTCTTTCCCACAGGAACTATTTGAACTACTAATCTAGTGGAAGAAATGGGCTTTAGATACATATGATGCAACTACTTTTTTTTTTTTTTCTTTTCAGAACTAGGGATGGAACCCAGGGGCATTCTACCTCCAAGCTACACCCTCACTGCTATTTTTTATTCTTTATTTTGAAACAAGGTCTCGCTAAATTGCAAAGGGCCTCACTAAGTAGCTGAGACTGGCCACGAACCTGGATCCTCCAGTCTTAGCCTCCCAAATACTGGGATTACAAGTGTGCGCTACCAGGTCCTGCTTTGCAACTACTTTTATATTTACTAACCATCAGAAGTGCTATGATAAAAGTTCAGGGTATTGTGACATAATACAGTAAAAAATTAATTTATATTAAAACCATCATAGCATATTCAGTTGGAGAGGGGATCTTATATAAAGTTAAAATCTAGTTAAATGCATGGTGACAGGAAGAAGTTTCCAGGGAAATCCAAGGACACATGAAAATCTCTATGGTTTAAAATGTGGAATTATTCCAGAAACTGGAAAATGATTCATGTGATATAGAGCAGCTAACTGGAGAGGGGAATCTAGAGAAACTGATATATAGTGATGTTGGATTTTATCTCAATAATAATAATAATAATATAATAATAATAATAATAATAATAATGCATTAAGCATCATTATGTAGAAATTATTTTATTTTCTCTTTTACTTTGAAATATTTTCCTTGAAGTAGAATTAGCAAGTCTCAGATTACAAACTTTTCAAAAAAATCTTAGTATACAGTACTAGGATGGGCTAGATTCTATCTTTCCAACATTTATATGTTGAAATGGGGCTGAATGTCACATTATTTGGACACAGAGTCTTTAAATAAGGGTTATGTTAAAATAAGAGCATATAGCGGCCGGGCGTGGTGGCGCACTCTTGTGATCCCAGCATTTGGGAGGCTGAGACCAGAGGATCCGGGTTCGCGGCCAGCCTCAGCTACCTAGTGAGGCACTCCACAACTTAGTGAGACTCGGTTTCAAAATAAAGAATAAAAAGTAGGGCTGGGGGTGTAGCTCAGAGGTAGAATGCCCCTGAGTTCAATCCCATTACCGCAAAAAAATAAATAAATAAATAAATAAATAAATAAATAAATAAATAAATAAATAAGAGCATATAGCGGGCTCTAATCCAATATAAGGACTAGCATCCTTGCAGGAATAGGAGAGATAACTGGCGTGGATATACAGATAAGCATGTGAAGACACAATGAGAAGGTCAGCTTTTGTTCTCACCACTGTGACCTAAACATCCGGCATGCAAAACTTAGAGGAGGAAGAATTGCATTTGCTCACAGTTCTGGAGAATGCAGTCTGTGTTGGATAAACTTGCAAGGTGGAGCCATGGCTGCAGTTCCTCAGGGCATCACAGTGAAGAGCAGAGACAGAGGGTGAGAGCTTGTGTCAGCCAGGGAAAACACTTTCCTCAGCTGCGCCCCCCAGCGTCCACCTGCAGCCATGCCGTACCTCTGAACATGGCTGTGTAGCTTAACACATGAGCATGGGGTGGGGCATTTTAAATAGAAACTGTAACAGTGACCATCTTCATACTACAGAGAGGGCTGAGAAAAAACAAACAAAAACAAAAACCAAAAACAAACAAACAAACAAAACACAACCTTCCAGGACCTCGATCTCCAACTTTCAGCCTCAAGAACTGGGAGAAAATAAAATTCTATTGTGTAAGCCCCTCAGTCTGTGACAGCCCTAGAAACCAATACAAATACCAAGGAGTTTTGCCAAGGGGTGAAGACGAGGTAAAATCTAAATAAGATCCTATTAATGCTTATAGATGAGCTGTTGATTCCCAGGTTTAAATTTAACTTATAGGAAAACTGAGATGATCTGTAGGAATTGTAGAACTAAAATGGAGCAGGGCCTGAATCCATGTGGGGTAAGAAGAGAGGAGGAAAAGAATAGATTCAAGAGGAATCAGATACTGAAACTGAACAAACTTAATGACACCCGAGACTCCCTTTCAAGAGAAACCCTGCTTCTTGGGTGAAATCTTCTCTGTCCCAGGTAAATGAAAGGCAGTTTTTTTAAGCCCGGCTACGTTTGAGTCATTTTTTTCTTAAATTACTGTAACCAAAACACCTTACACAGTGTAGAGGAGGAAAGATTTACTTTGGCTCAGGGTGTCAGAGCTTTCAGTTCTTGCTTTGCTGGCTCCAAGGCAGAAACAACATGGCAGAGGAGAATGGTGAAAAACAAAAAAAAACAAAAAAAAAACCAACTGCTCAGTTAATACCAGCTGGGAAGTAGAGAAAGAAAGAAACAGGAAGGGGCCTGAGAGAAGAGAAATGTCTCCAGGGCGTGCCCCAGTGATTTACTTCCTCCAACTAGGTCCTAACTCCCAGTAGACCATTCCACCATCAAGGGATTAATCTACTGATGAAGTCACAACCCTCCTAATCAAATGACTCCCCAAAAGCCCCACCTCTGAACACATGAGACTTTGGGGAGTAGTCTAGATCCAAACCATAATAGGCTGGGTGCAGAAAATTGTAAGAGGTTATTTTAGTTTGATCCCTCTCAGCTGAAGCATCCAGGGTCCATCTAAGTGGGTGGAGACATCCTGTAAGGACTTGTAATATCCAGCAATGATTTGTCAATAAAGGTTGTAATTTGAGGAGAAAAGAATATACTGTAAATGTAGAATTGTGGTTAGCCATATATATTTAGAAGGATATTTCAAGACAAATTCCGCATACCAT
>PVLC010047134.1:0-11198 GCA_004027655.1 Graphiurus murinus
ATGGACATCCTTGCCTTGTTCCTGTTTTTAGTGGGAACTCTTGCAGTTTCTCTCCATTTAATATGATATTGGCCGTGGGCTTATTGTATATTGCCTTTATGATGTTGAGGTATGTTCCTTCTATTCCGATTCTCTGAAGTGCTTTTAGCATGAATGGATGTTGGATCTTATCAAATGCTTTTTCAGCATCAATTGAGATGATCATGTGATTTTTGTCTTTGATTCTGTTTATGTGGTGAATTACATGAATCGTTTTTCATATCTTGAACCAGCTTTGCATCCCTAGGATGAACCCGACTTGGTCATGGTGTATAATTTTCTTGATGTGGTTTTGAATACGCATTGCTAATATCTTGTTTAGCAGTTTTGCATCTAAGTTCATCAATGATATAGGCCTATTTTTTTCTTTTCTTGAGCTGTCTTTATTTGGCTTTGGTATTAATGTGATGTTGGCTTCATAGAATGTGTTTGGGAGGGTCCCATTTCTTTTCATTTCACGGAATAACTTGAGGAGTATTGGGATTTGCTCTTCTATAAATGTTTTATAAAATTCACTTGGAAAACCATCTGGCCCTGGGCTTTTGTTTGATGGTAAACTCTTTATTGCTGTTTCTATCTCTTTGATTGTTATTGGATGATTTAAGTTTTCGATATAATCTTGACTCAATTTAGGAAGGTTATATTTGTCTAGAAATTTGTCAGTTTCTTCTAGATTGTCCATTTTGTTGGGGTATAGGTTTTCAAAATAGTTTCTGACTATCCTCTGTATTTCCATACTGTTGGTGTAAAGATATTGGCTTTGTTATTAAGCAGACCTGGGTTCCAAAAATACAAAAAGCATCCAGGTATGATGGTACACACCTATAATCCTATCTACTCGGAAGTCGGAGGCAGGAGGATCACAAGTTTGGGGCCAGCCTGGGCAACTTAGTGAGACCATGTATCAAAACAAAATAAAAAGACTGAGGATGTAGCTCAGTGATACATCACTTGCCTAGCATGCATGATGCTTCTGGCTCAATCTCCAGTATCCTATCCCCAGATAAAAAATTCAAAAAGTGAAATTTTAATATTTGTCAAATGAATGATCCTTTAAGCATTTAGCCATTGAAAAAATTCTAGTTTTAGTCTTTGTACATTATGTAATATTGACAAGTTATTTGGAAAGAAATCCACAGAAAAGTTATTTATATGACATAGAATAGCTCAAAGAATTGGAATGAGGACAAATGGTGCATTTGCAAATATCTGCAAAGTATCTTGAGCAAAATAATTGGTCAATAGATGTTTCTTTGTGTCTTTTTAAAAGATATTTGGGCTGTTTTCAGCAATATGCTTTCAAGGATCCTGTCAAGCAGTATGTGCCTTTAAGTAGGATACACATGTGCATTAGCATCCAACTGGATTTCCAATCCGGAGTTCACCAGACTCAGTACCATGAAGTTGCTCCAGAATTTTAGGATTATAAGTAAAAGGACATTTCTTGAACATCTTTAATGAAACATAATATGGAACTTTTAGGGTACAATAACCAGAGATAATTCATATGAATAAAGATGACTTTTCATTAGATAGTCTATGAACAGATTGCTGAGCCAGTTTCATTAATCTCTTTTTCTGTATGTTAGCATTTATACTTTCTTGTGTTGGATGAAATCAGATTAATGTAGAAGATTACTTCTTCTTCTTCTTCTTCTTCTTCTTCTTCTTATTATTATTATTATTATTTGTAGTAGTAGTAGTAGTAGTAGCAGCATGTATGTATGTGGTACTGGGATTGAATCCAAGGTCTTACATATGCTAGATAAGTGCTCTACCACTGAGCTACATCCCCAGCCATTTTTAAAAAATTTTTATTTTGAGACAGGATCATACTAAGTAATCCAGGCTGGCCTTGAACTTGCAACCCTCTTGCCTCAGTTTCCTTAGTTGCTGTGATTATAGCTCTGCATTTCTGCACTGCCTGGTTGATGCATGCATGCCTGACTGTCTGCTTTCCTTCCTTCCTTCCTTCCTTCCTTCCTTCCTTCCTTCCTTCCTTCCTTGTACTGGGGATTAAACCTCACTTCTTTTGAGAAACATTTTTAGTGTTTTTTAAGTTCTTTTTATATTCTAGATATTAGTCCTCTATCAGAGGAGTAGCTGGAAAATTATCCAGCCTTTTTATTTATTTCCAAACAGGATCTTACTCTGTTTCTGAGGGTCTCACTAGGTTTCTGAGGTTGGCCTTGAACCTGAGATCCTCCTGTCTCAGCCTCCCAAGTACTAGGATTATGGGCATGTACCACCATGCCTAGACTGGCTGATAATTTCTTAAATAGAAAGAGTAGAACACATTCTATAATGCCTACTACTTTCTTTCTGAGCACATTGACTTTTCATCTTTATTTCTCTTTTTAATCCTTTTTTTTTAATTATTGGTGCATTGTAATCATACATCTTTGTTAGGTACAAGCTGGTAAAGGCATACATGCACATATTTCTCATTTAACTCTTCCCTAATTCCCACCCCATTCCCTCCCCCTCCCTCCTTCTCAAGTTCAGTTTAGTGATTGACTTTGATATGTTTGTGAAAGTATATATGTGTATTACAGTGTTTTCCCCATCCCGATCACCATCAGTTAAGTCAATTTCTTTGCTCATCTAAGATTTTTCCTACTTCATCTGGAGTCCCTCTTATGTCTCACTTTCTTCCTAGCTTTCATATATTAGGGAGAGCATATGATTTACTTTTTGTGACTGACTAATCTCACTTAGCATAGTATTTTCCAGTTCCATCCATTTCCCTGCAAATGACATGATTTTGTTCTTTATGGCTAAGTAAAATTCCATTATGTACATATCCTATAGTTTTGTAATCTATTCATCTGTTGATGGACATCTTGGCTGGTTCTATAGTTTGGCAATTGTGAATTGTGCAGCTATAAACATAGATAGACATGCATTGATCTGATAGTTTGGTTTCCATTCTTTTGGGTAGATATGCACTATTCTACAGATCTCTCTCCTTCTTCATCTGAAGTCCCTTTTGTTTCACAATTTCTCTCTAGCTTTCTCATATGAGATAAAATATATGACCCTTCACTTTCTCACTTAGCATAATATTCTCTAGTTCCATCAATTTTCCTGCAGATAACATAATTTTGTTCTTCTTTATGGTTGAGTAAAATTCCGTTGTGTATCTATATCACACTTTTGTAATCCATTCATCTGTTGATAGACACTTAGGTTGGTTTCATAGTTTGGCTATTGCGATCTGTGCTGCTATAAACACGGATATGCATATATCACTGTAATATTCTGATATAAATTCCTTTGGAATGATACCTAGGAATGCTAAAGCTGGATTATATGGTGGTTCTATTCCCAGTTTTCTGAGGAAACTTCACACTGATACCCATAGTGGCCATACTAGTTTACAGTTCTACCAACAGTGTGTAAGTTCTTATTTCCCCATCAACAGAATTTTGTTATTGTTTGTATTTTTGATGATTGACATTTTAAATGGACTTAGATGGAATTTCAGTGTGGTTTTGATTTACATTTCTCTGAGTGCTAATGATGTTGACTATTTTTCATATACTTATTGCCCACTTGTATTTCTTCTTTTCTGAAGTGTCTATTCAGTTCAATTGCCATTTTTCATTCAGTTATTTGTTTTTTTTAGTATTTAATTTTGTCAGTTCTTTGTATATTCTAGATATTAGTTCTCTATTAGAGGGATAGCAACAAAGATCTTCTCTCATTTTCTTTAGAATCTTGATGGTTTCCTTTGCTACACACAGCTTTTTAATTTAATGTCATCACACTTATTAATTCTCATTTTAAGTTTCTGGGCTTTGGAGATTTTATTGAGGAAATTTCTACAGTGCCTACATGCTGGAATAAATGTTGGTCCTATGCCCTCTTCTAGTAATCACAGTCTCTGTACTATACTAACATCAGATAATTCCCAGCTCTTTCTTTTGCCTTGAGCTCCCTTGTAATCCTCGGGTACTGACTCTGCGCTTGTATATGATGAATCTTTTAAAGTGTCAGCTTAAGTTCCATATACTGTCAAATGTTCTCAATCTCCAATCCTTTCACCATCTTTCATAATCATCTTCTCCTCTTAGCTCCATATTTCAGTTAATGGCAATACAATTTACTCAATTAGTTTATCTTGGAATCATTGCTTTTTCCTAGTGCTCATTCATATCCGTCATCAAATTTTTCCCAAATCTCAAAATTTTTATTTAAGGAATGCCCTCAAATCCATTTCCATCACCATTTTTATTTATTCATTCATTTATTTTTAGTCATTAATTCCTAAGTGAGTTAAAAGTTTACTATGTCTCAGACCCAGTATGAGATATTCATTACCTCTAACTGAAAAATTCTGCCATCTTTGTAGATGGTTTTCCTTTTCTTCTTTTCTCACTCCAACCTATTTATTCATCCTACCTGAAACACAATGATGATTGCAAGATAGCTATATTTAAAAATGTTTAATGGTTTCTCATTTTCTTCAGCATATACTCCAAATCTTTCATTTTGCCTTTCTAGCCTTTTAAAAGAGATACCTAAAATTATTTCTAAAAGACTTTTCCTATATTCCTCTCTTCAATTATGAAGCTCTGCCTAAATATCCGGGCAAAGTTGATCTCTCCATCCATGTTCTATTATCAAACTCTCATTGGATTCCTCCATATTTGGGGACACATAACCTTCATATTAATATTAATTTTTTTAAAAGCCATGGTTTATTTAAGCAAATGAAGTTTCCTCAATGTCAATTAGGCACCAACTAAACAGCATTTTTTCCATTTATTGATTTCAGTGAGTGTTATTTTATAATTTTGTACAGTGCTGTGCACATTATGTTTGATTCTAAAATGTCGAATTGAATTTCCAATTTAATAAACATGACTAACTGCTCATTCTCTATTTCTACCTCACCTAATAGAATTTGGTTGCATAGTCTCAGTACTGATTAGGCTCCTATACACAAATATACAGAGGGGAAAATACATTTTTATATATGTATACATGTTGTACTATTGGAAACTTACTTGAGACTTCGTACTCCATGAGTTCTGAAGCATGTTCGTAAGTCAAATCCACACTACGATTCGATCTAACTCCAGTTCAAATGGCAATCATCAAACAACAATGAATACTGGTGAGGAAGTGTCAAAGTAGGAACTGTTATATATTGCTGGGTGCGATTGCAAATTAATGCAGCTGCTAGGGAGATCAATGTGCAGATTCCTCAGAAAACTGGGAATCAACCCACCATATTATATATTTTACCATGCATGCCTGGGTATCTTTCCAAAGAGATTGAAATCAGAATATTGTAGTGACACATGCATATTCATGTTTATAACATCATAATTCACAATAGCTAAACTATGGAACCAACCTAGGTGTCCATCAACAGATGAATGGATTACAAAATTATGGGATATACACACAATGGAATTCTACTCAGCAATAAAGAAGAACAAAATTCTGTCATTTGCAGGGAAATGGATGAACCAGGAAAGCATTATGTTAAGTGAAATTAGCCAGTCACAGAAAGCTACGAAGTAATCTGGATACCAGAGAGACTTCAGATAATGGAGGAGGAAACTCCAGTGGAGCCAGGGAGGTGGTCTAGTGGAAGGTGGCAGAGGAGGGGATGGAGAAGGAGAATTAATGAAGGAATCTCTTCCATTGACATATGCATATGTGAAAATACAAATGCTAATCTCAGTATCAAGTATGTGGAAGGGAAGGGAGTGGGGAGGGAGCTGGGGGACGCTCACCAAATGCTATGTACATGTATGTCACTATCACCCTGATATCATATTAGTTTCTTCTGGTTTCCATAAATTTCACTGCTCTACTCTATTGATGAATATTATTAAGATTGTTCTTCTCATTTTTTAATTATTACACTGAAGGTTCTGTCTTTAATGTAATGGACTTTTAGAGGGCTTCTTAACTAAAGTCTTTGTTAAGAAACTATTTTTTTAGTTTTCCCTCTTTCTCACACCCAGTTTACATTCTTCATCAAGCCTGTGTATGTAATTATTTATATAAATTTTATGTGTAAGTTACCTATTATCTTATTCCCTTATTCTAGGGAAGACTTAAAGTTTTTTAAGGAAACTGTATTTTGAGTGTGCGTACAGACATGCGTGCATACGTGCGTGTGTGTGTGTGTGTGTGTGTGTGCACGCTTGTGTGTGTCGACGGGTTTCAGTACTCATTACCTCAAGTATGGCCCCTCTGCATCTGAAATAAACCTCACAAGTAGGAAGGCCACTCTCACTTTCCCTTTCTCTTCTTGCATCAAGCAGATTATAAAATTTAGAAAGGATTTTCTGACCTTCCACTGAAGCAGATCATAAGAACCTCCCGTGAGAGGTGCCCTCCTTATGCCCAGAAGAAAAGAACATCATTATCTTTGAAGATGAAGAGACACAGAGAAGGCTCTGAACCAACAGGCCTTGCTGTTTTCTCCAGTTCATTGTGATTAGGTGATACTTTTAATCTATCGTGCTTCTCTATGACTCTTCACTAGTATAAAATATACATAGGTTTATTCATTTATTTTGGTATTTGTTTTCTTATGAAGGCTTCTGTCATATAAAACTTATATTAACAAATTCATATTATCTTGCTGATATGTTTGTTGTTATAGGACCCTAAGTCATAAACCTAAGGAAAGTAGAAGAAAGGATCTTTTTCTTGCCTCAGAAATTCACATCTATTTTACTTTTATTTCAGTACTTGCCATTGCATAGATCTTCTGGATTGAGATAAAAATATCTGGCAAATATGCTAACTCACATTTAAATGCCTAATTTCTCTTCCTTTCAGACTGAATAAAGGGTAACTAGTCAATGAGCCAAGATCTCTTCTTATGGATTTGAATCAGGAAATTAACAGACGCCCCCCAAGGGTGGATGTACTGTTTCTTCCCTTGTGTTAATGGAAGAAAAGAACTATAAAAACATCATTAGCAAGTCTCTGTGTTGATAGCTTCTTGACATATTTGCAGAGTCATTCAAGGAAAAGATCAACAGCAATTGAGATTTATTCTCCCTCTTTTATTTTAGATATTCATTTTTTCTTAACTGATATGTATGGATACTTCTAAATAACCAGAAACTGAGAAAGAAACCTAGGTTAAACAGATGGCTTTCAACTTGCAAAGCACTAAGTTAATGCTAAATATGACTTGACACATGTTCCTCAAAACTCTGTTGTTTCAGTTGGTAAATAGTCCTTGTCGTTAGCCCTCAATTTTCTGTTAGTAGGGGTTTGATTTCATATTTGGAATTATAACCAAAATCCTTAGGGGCTGAAGCTCTGGGTTTTAACTATTATTTTTCTTATTTCACAGAAGACTCAATATTATGGCTGGATTCAATATTTGATTTCTACAAAAAAGGACTTAAGAGTGACAAGTGGTAGAAAAGTAGAGGTAGGAGGGAGTTCAGTCTGAAGTGATATTTCTTTAGAAAGACTGACATTTCTATTTAGATTATGTACTTGATGTGGTTTTGCATGAGGCCTAGTGGAAATGATTGGGGATTATTTACTAAGTCTTTCCCATTGTTGAACCACACCCCTTGTCACTAATATCAGTTCTCAATTAATGGACATTGATTGGTTGATTAAAGTCTGGCCATTTTTTTCAGAATCAAATGCAAATGTATTTCTGCAGTATCCTATATTTCCCCCACTATAGAACACACTCTCTCTCTCTCTTTCTCTCTCTCTCTCTCTCTCTCTCTCTCACACACACACACACACACACACACACACACACACACACAGTATTAGCAATGCCTGTTAATTTCTCAGTTTTCTCCACCTTGACAGTAAAATATGCAAGTCAGGAGCAATGTTTTAATTCCTTTAGCAGCCCCAGAAATACTCAGGGGCCTGTCACATATAACAGATGTTTCACAATGTTGTCAAAGAAATAATTATAGGAAGATTGCTTTAGAGATAGTAATCAAGGCCATTCCAATGCAGGACAAATATGTCCATAGCACACTGAATTTTTCAGAACTGGAATATCTCTCAGATATATTCATTTTAAAGCTAGGATTGGAAGGACAGCCTCGAAACTGGTTATTCTATAATAGTCTGCTTTCCCTACCATGTTTGGTGTTAAGCAAGGCGACAAGGCACATGAGTCTTTTCTGTTTGGTTTCTTGAGGCATGTGTGAGGCTTGTGGTGAGGAAATTTTTGAGATGGCCTTACTGACTAACTTCCAGCTCTTAATCAGGTTAAGCGTACTCTAAGACACTATTTAAATAAACTGTTGTACATCATTCTTTGATCTAGTTGTGATGCTATCCACATATTTGGAGTAACTTGTTTGGCAATGGAATGAAATGTAGAAATGCCTAGAAAAGTATTGTGTGTGAATGAAAAGGTAACTCCAGCCAAGGAAACTTTCTAAATCTTTGTAACAGAACATTTATTTCACAGCAATAACAATAGCTCCTACTTGCTGAAAGCTCCTTATGTATCAGCTCTTTCATATGGCTTATGTTACTTAATCCTCTGAACAACAAAAGGAATATGAAAATTTTAATATTGACACATTTAAAGATGGCAAAACTAAAGCCAAGAGAGGTTAGATAACATTTCTAAGATGATGTGATTTATACACGAGTGACATTCAAACTCAAATTTGATTCACTACCTTGTGTTTTAAAGGCTATTAAAGTTATTATCCTCCATTTAATACAGATAGTTAAATACCTACTTCTAAAAAATGCTGAAATGGAATATACTAGGTATTAATTTTTATGCAATAAAACCAAGGGTTTTATCAACATTAATAAAACTATATATGTGCTATGGTACCCTAGAAAATTCCAAGAATTGTGTCAGGCATATAGATGATAAACATAGCCATCTTTGTGTAGCACCAGTTATACAGTTTCTTATGGAAAATTAATTGCATACCTTTTTTCTTCCTTGCAGCATTGAACTCTTTTCTTTTTTTTAAATCCATTTGCCAAGGTCTGCTTTGGAGCCTGGAATATTAAACTGTCATCTCACAACCAAAAAAGGACAAGAGTGAAATGAAAATGGATCTTATCCCAAATAACTAAAAGTTTTTTTGGCATTGTTTAATATTTGGTGGGAAATAAGTGAGCTGTGATATAACAGAGCAGAAAGCTCCTCGCTGTCATGATTTGGCTACTGCTTTTAATCCCAGAATTAAACAGAATAGACAAAACATTGCATATAGCCCACAGTGAAGTAATATTCACTCTTGCAACACCATTTTTGGAGTCAAGTACACTATCTTTAAACCTCCTCTCTTTCTTTTCTAAATCTCTAAGCAGTTTATCTACAGCATAGTCATTCTGTTATTTAAAGAATATTTCCCTTGCATTGGTAGGCACTAGGTGCTTGTTTTGTTGAAATTATAGAATGAAGATGTTATTAAGGTCTTTTCTATTTGGGGAGTAATGTTTCAAAAGGCAGAATTTGGAGTAATGTTTCTAAAACTGGAATTTAGAGAGTTGTAGCTGAATGTCCTCTACATGGAACACACTTAGCCACCTGCTCTAAAGATTTTTTTCCCCTATTCCTTTGCAGCTTTTATTGATTTTTTTAAAGAGTAAAGAATTGTTGCTGAATGGGAAACTCTCCTGCCTTTCCTGCTGTGTTTTCTTTCTTTTTTTTTTTCTTCTTAGTTTGCATTTCAAGAGACATTTGCATGAAAACAAGTCCTCTTCATTTGAAGCTTTATCAGTTTTGACTTCTGATGAATTAACCTCTAGTCACAGTTAGTGATGGGGAGAGCTTCAAAAGACTGCGATTCTCTATCCTTCATCTCAGGCCCCTTTCCCTTTGTCTAATAAATCCCCTGCCTCCCATCTCAGTGGCAAGCCTTCCTTTCACTGACCCTAGGAAGGCCTCAGCTCCCTTTCCCCTTCCTTTGACCTTTGGTCAATAGGCTCATAATCCTGCTGCAGTTGTGAGCTTTTCACTTTCAAGTGTTAGGCTATAGTTCCTTTGCTGATTGTTCCCAGTGGTTGCTATCTCTAAATGTGCCTTCCTTGAAAACCACAGGCTCCCCAGTGTGGTGGCAGTTCCATGGTTCTTCTGCATGATGGTCCCTGCGAACTCCAAATCATTCTTAAAGAATCAGTTTCTTTCTTGGGAAGCTTCCGTGACCCTCTAATCTGGACAGATGTTCTTGCCTTATACTGCCATGGCATCCTGTGGCTTCTCCATCATAAAGCCCACTATGTTGTTGTAATGGCTTATTCAAGTATCTGTGAAGTCCATAGAAGCAAGTATCACATTAAGTTTATTTATATCCACTATCTTCTCACATAGCTCCTCACACTTAGAAAGAGCTCAGTAAATATTTAATGAATAAATGAATGAATGAATACTGACCAGCTATGATAGAGATTCCTTGTCAGATTTCACTGGAGGTGACCACTAAAGTCGTAAACCTGGGGGCAACCATGGGCAAGTAGTAATTTGCATTTCTGGAGCTGTCCAGCCCATGAAACTCACCTATTCCACAAATGATGGGGGATATATAGGGTGAAGAGGTAAGTATAGGAATTGTAGAAGAAAAAATATCATGAACAAAGACACAGAGTTAAGTAATTGAGGAAGAACAGATTATGGGTCTGAGGTGACACATTAGGCCAGACCACTTCATTCTTCTCCGTTAATCCTGGCCCATCATCATTTCAAATTCCACTTATAATCCAATGCTTTTGATATTCCCCAGAAAGCTATGTCCTTTGAGTGAGTCCCTGGGGAATTTTGTTCTTTTATGAAAAGGACTTATTTTGAATTAGTCGTTTGTGTGGATGCCAGCATATCTCACTACTCAACTGTAAACTGTCTAGGGGAAATTCTGTCCTTACTCATCCCTGCATCTTCCACCCAACAAAGAAATTGAGGACACTGTAAGTACACACCACTATCTTCATCATTATCATTATTACCACCACCATCATCATCAACACCATCTTTTTTTTTTAATTTTTTATTGTAGTAATTCGTGCAATATAGCATACATCTTTGTTAAGTACGAGTTGTTAACAACATATTTGCACACAATTCTCATTTGACCCCTTCCCCAATTCCCACCCCAATCCCCTCCCCCTCCCTCCCCCTCAGGTTCACTTCAGTGAGTGACCTTGATATGATTGTGTAAGTACATCAT
>PVLC010047135.1:0-11202 GCA_004027655.1 Graphiurus murinus
CTCCCCCTTTTTTTTTTTTTTTTTTTTTTTTTTTTTTTTTTTTTTGCGGTACTGGGGATTGAACTCAGGGGCATTCTACCTCTACCTCCGAGCTACACCCCCAGCCCTATTTTTTATTCTTTATTTTCTTTATTTTGAAACCAGGTCTCACTAAGTTGCGGAGTGCCTCACTAGGTAGCTGAGGCTGGCCGCGAACCCGGATCCTCCGGTCTCAGCCTCCCGAATGCTGGGATTACAAGCGCGCGCCACCACGCCCGGCTATTTTTTTATTCTTTATTTTGAAACAGGGTCTCACTAAGTTGTGGAGGGCCTCACTAAGCAGCTGAGGCTGGCCGAGAACCGGGATCCTCGTGTCTCAGCCTCCCAAGTACTGGGGTTACAAGCGTGCGCCACCACACCGGGCTTTAGATTATCTTTTATGTATAGAAAAATTACCATCATTATGAATTGTCTGAGATGCGATTGTAGTTTTTATGTTTTTCCTCTAAAAGGGTTTTATTGTTTAGTATAAAACATTTTTAATTGACAGGGCCTCACTGCAGTGGATGTAACTGATGATTCTAGTCTGATTGCTGGAGGTTTTGCAGATTCAACTGTCAGAGTATGGTCTGTGACACCCAAAAAGCTACGTAGTGTCAAACAAGCATCAGGTAACAGATGACCTTTCAGGGTATAAACTTGTCATTAGTCTATACCAATCTTGATTCCATGGGATATACACAGGAGGTTGTGTTTTTTGCACTAGTTTACTTGATTTCGCTTTAAATCAAAATGCTAACATTCGAAACAGTGGAAGAGTGCTGGAGTAGCCATCAGGAGACTGGGGTGCTAGACTGGGTTAATTTCTCTGGCCCTCAGGTTTCTCGTCTATAGAATGAATGGATTAGGGTAGAAAACTCCTTGAAGTTAAAACTAACATTTTATGATTGTTTGCTTATAAATTGTAAAAACCCTAAGTAGTGGGAAACCTTAAATAGTAGGAGAATATCCATAAAAATGGCCAAAAAGGAACTAATAAGATCAGGATTTCATTTGAAAGTTTTTTTTTTTTTGCCATCTATACTGCCTAAACAAAATAATAAATTTTAATATTTCCATAGTTTTCCTCTGTTTTTCACTTCTGGTTCCAGTACTGAGTAGCTGTGTTCACTATAGCAAATTATTAACTGTCCTGAAGCAGTTTCCTCCCTTAAACACTGGGATGATAGCTCCTAATTTAGAGGTATTGGCACAGTGGTTGGTATGTAGGAGGGAATGTTCAAATGCTAGTTCCTCTCTTGAACTGTGATGTGATTCCCTTAGAATATTTTGATGTATATACCTAAAAAAAGTATTTCTGGACCATTTTAGATCTTAGCCTCATAGACAAAGAATCAGATGATGTCTTAGAAAGAATCATGGATGAGAAAACTGCAAGTGAGTTGAAGATTTTGTATGGTCACAGTGGGCCTGTCTATGGAGCCAGCTTCAGTCCGGATAGGTAAAAATAAACAAAAAAATTAAATACTGCTATACTATGTTGAGGTTACATAGAAGTTAACTACTGGAAATATGCAAATGCCTGGAAAACTGTTAGAAAAAAATCTCATGGTTACCCATCATTTGATTTATTTATTTAAAAACTTTTTTAAAACTTTTTTTTTTTGCGGTACTGGGGATTGAACTCAGGGGCATTCTACCTCCGAGCTACAACCCCAGCCCTATTTTTTATTCTTTCTTTCTTTATTTTTTGTGTGGTACTGGGGATTGAACTCAGGGGCATTCTACCTCCGAGCTACAACCCCAGCCCTATTTTTTATTCTTTCTTTCTTTATTTTTTGTGTGGTACTGGGGATTGAACTCAGGGGCATTCTACCTCCGAGCTACACCCCCAGCCCTATTTTTTATTCTTTATTTTGAAACTGAGTCTCACTAAGTTGCGGAGTGCCTCACTAGGTAGCTGAGGCTGGCCGCAAACCGAGATCCTCCGGTCTGAGCCTCCCGAATGCTGGGATTACAAGTGTGCGCCACCACGCCCGGCTTATTCTTTATTTTGAAATAGGGTCTCGCTAAGTTGAGGAGTGCCTCACTAGGTAGCTGAGGCTGGCTTTGAAACCAGATCCTCTGGTCTCAGCCTCCCGAATGCTGGGATTACAAGTGTGCACCACCATGCCTGGCTGATTGATTGATTGATACTGGAGATGGAACCCAGGGTCCTTCTACGTCTGGGCTACACCCCCAACCCTACTTTATTTTTTATTTGGAAACAGGGTCTTGTTAAATTGCTGAGGCTGGCTTAGAACCTGCTATCCTCCTATTTCAGCCTCCTAAATACTGAGATTACATCCATGTGCCACCATGCCCAGCTTCATTATGTTTTAGAATTATGCCATTTGCTAATCCATCTTGGGGTACTGGTATACAAGATAGCAACTTATTATATACCTGAATTTATAGGATCAAGATGCCAAGTTCAGGGCTCACTGGTTTAAAAAATTAGGTCTAGTTTTTTTCTTTTTTCTTTTAGTACTGGGGATTGAGCCTAGGGGCATTCTATCTCTGAGCTATACACCCTTTTTATTTTTGGTTTTGAAACAGAGTCTAAGTTTCCTTGTGCTAGCCTTGACCTTGTGATCCCTCCTGTCTCAGCCTCTTAAATACTGGGATTACAGGTGTGCTGGCACTGCACCCAGGTTATTTCTAGGTTGTGGGGTTTTTTTTGTTTTTTTGTTTTTTTTGTGGTACTGGGGATTGAACCCAGAGGCATTCTACCTCCGAGCTATACCCCCAGCCCTATTTTTTATTCTTTATTTTGAAATCGGGTCTCACTAAGTTGCAGAGTGCCTCCCTAGATAGCTGAGGGCTGGCCGAGAACCCGGATCCTCCGGTCTCAGCCTCCCGAATGCTGGGATTACAAGCGTGCGCCACCACGCCCGGCTTGGTTGTGGGGTTTTTTGTTGTTGTTTTTGTGGTACTGGGGATTGAACCCAGGAGTATTCTACCTCTGAGCTACACCCTAACCCTGTTTTATATCTTATTTTGAAACAAAGTCTTATTAGGTTGTTGAGAGCCTCACTAAATTCCTGAGGCTGGCCATAAATCTAATCCTCCTGTCTCATCCTCCTAAATACTGGGATTACAGCATGTTCAATTTAGCTCTAGTTTTGTATTTAAGCCCTACAGTGGTTAAATTGCTTGAATTCCTGCATTGTGTTTGGCACTTCATTAAATTTAAGTCAGATTCCTGATATTAATGGTATAATAGCTTCATCTTTCTATAATCAAAAGAACTAAGAAAACCAGACATGGTGGTTTGTTCCTAGCTATTCAGGAGGCTGAAGCAGGAGGATTACAAGTTCAAGGCCAGCTTTGGCAATTTAGCAAGATCCTATCTCTAAAAAAAAAAACCAAAATCAAAAACTAAAAAGATGCTGAAAAGGAAATCTGAATTTGGTGTTTCTATTTTAAGTTTTGCTTCCCTTTAGCTATGTAATTCCAGAATATCACCCAATAGGTTTAAGTAGCTACTGTTTTTCATGATCTCTAACATGTAGAAATGGGAAGAGGCTAGTTTGTATTCATAATACCATCTCTCTTATACTTGGATAGATAATAACTTTCAATTCATGAAGGTTTGTGTGTGTGTGTATATATATATATATTTTTTTTTTTTTTTTTTTTTCTTTTCTTGAGGTACTGGGGATTGAACTCAGGGACATTCTACCTCTGAGCTACACTCCCAGTCCTACTTTTTATTCTTTATTTTGAAACAGGGTCTCAGTAAGTTGTGGAGAGCCTCACTAAGTAGCTGAGGCTGGCTGAGAATCCGAATCCTTAGGTCTCAGTCTCCCAAGCACTGGGATTACAAGCGTGCGCCACCACACCTGGCTTAACCATAGGTTTTTGTTGGTTTGTTTGTTTTTGGTAAAAAACTGATATTTTCCTTTAACGGACTAAGTTTTTGTTTTTTTGTTTTTTTGTTTTTTTTAAATAAACCTCATTCAGTAGGTGTTCAGTATATGTAATGTCAGGGCTGACATTTGGTCTTAACATAGTTTGGTTAGTTTTTTCAGCTCTTGATATCTACTGTGAATTTGTGTATAAATTAAAAGTGAGATGTAACATGCTAATTAGGTACATTTAATATGTTCAAATGTAAGGAGAAATTGGGCAGGTAACCAAAAGTTATTCTGCAAAACAAATATGTCACCTTCTCTTCTTCAGGAACTATCTGCTTTCCTCTTCAGAAGATGGAACTGTTAGACTGTGGAGCCTTCAAACATTTACTTGCTTGGTGGGATATAAAGGACACAACTACCCAGTGTGGGATACTCAGTTTTCACCATATGGATATTATTTTGTGTCAGGGGGCCATGACCGAGTAGCTCGGTAAGAACACTGTGATCTTGTGATTTGGTGGAATTACAAACTCCAGCTGAACTCACTTGCACTTTTATCACTCAGAATCAACTTTTGAAAGCATCAGCATTTTTAGCACTTATTTGAAAATGAATTTGGACAGGATTGTTACTGTTAATAATTATGTCTATACCAAGAGTCCTGCTTTTTTTTATTTATTTTTTTCTTTGTACAGGGAATTTAACCTAGGGACATTTACCTCTGAGTTACACCCCCAGCTTTTTTTTTTTTTTTTTGGCGGTACTGGGGATTGAACTCAGGGGCATTCTACCTCCGAGATACGCCCCCAGCCCTATATTTTTTTAATTCTTTATTTTTGAAACAGGGTCTCACTAAGTTGTGGAGTGCCTCACTAGATAGCTGAGGCTGGCCTCGAACCCGGATCCTCCAGTCTCAGCCTCCCAAATACTAGGATTACAAGCGTGTGCCACCACGCCCGGCCCCAGCCCTATTTTTTATTTTTTTTAAATTTATTTTTAATTTTTTTGTAGTACTGGGGGAGCCGGGCGTGGTGGCGCATGCTTGTAATCCCAGCATTTGGGAGGCTGAGACCAGAGGATCCGGGTTCGAGGCCAGCCTCAGCTACCTAGTGAGGCACTCTGCAACTTAGTGAGACCTGGTTTCAAAATAAGGATTAAAAATAGGGCTGGGGGAGCCGGGCATGGTGGCGCACACTTGTAATCCCAGCATTCGGGAGGCTGAGACCGGAGGATCCGGGTTCGCGGCCAGCCTCAGCTACCTAGTGAGGCACTCCGCAACTTAGTGAGACCCGGTTTCAAAATAAAGAATAAAAAAATAGGGCTGAGGGTATAGCTCGGAGGTAGAATGCCCCTGAGTTCAACTCCCAGTACCGCAAAAAAAAAAAAAAAAAAAAAAAAAAAAGGGGTGGGGGTATAGCTCGAAGGTAGAAAGCCCCTGAGTTCAATCCCCAGTACCGCAAAAAAAAAAAAAAAGAAACATGTAGTACTGGGGATTGAACCCAGGGGCACTCTACCTCTGAGCTACACCCCCAGCCCTATTTTTTATTCTTTATTTTGAAACAGGGTCTCATTAAGTTGCAGAGAGCTTCACTAAGTAGCTGAGGCTGGCTGAAAACCCGGATCCTCCCGTCTCAGCCTCCCAAGTACTGGGGTTATAGGCATGCGCCAACATGCCCGGCTTCACCTGGATATTTCTGTTTATTTTGGATAGTTTTAGTGTTTCATAATTAACTAACGATTATCTTTTGCTTTTTGTAACTTAAAAAAAAAGGCTCTGGGCTACAGACCACTATCAGCCTTTAAGGATATTTGCTGGCCATCTTGCTGATGTGAATTGTACCAGATTCCATCCAAATTCTAATTATGTTGCTACGGGCTCTGCAGACAGAACTGTGCGGCTTTGGGATGTCCTGAATGGTAATTGTGTAAGAATCTTCACTGGACATAAGGTATTTTACACCTTCATTATTCCAGCACACAAAAACGCTTTCAGGATAAATTAAAAAAAAAAAATTACCCAGTAACACTTTTTTTTTTTTTTTTGCGGTACTGGGGATTGAACTCAAGGGCATTCTACCTCTGAGCTATACCCCCCAGCCCTATTTTTTTATTCTTTATTTTGAAACAGGGTGTCACTAAGTTGCGGAGTGCCTCACTAGCTAGCTAAGGCTGGCTGCGAACCCGGATCCTCTGGTCTCAGCCTCCCAAATGCTGGGATTACAAGCGTGCACCACCATACCCGGCATCCAGTAACACATTTTAAAGATAACATACATACCACTAAAATTCTGTATTTCTTTAAATATATTTAATTTTCTGGGCATGGTGGTGCATGCTCATAATCCTAGTAGTTGGGAGGCTGGGAGGATCGCAAGTTCTAAGCCAGCCTTGGCAACTTAGGGAAGCTCTCAATCTAGTGAGACCGTTTCCAAATAAATAAAATCGGGCTGGGGGTATAGCTTGGAAGTAGAATGCCTCTAGGTTCAATACCCAGCACCACCACCACCACAATACACACACACACACACACACACACACACACAAAAAAAAAAAAAACTCTACTTTGATCCTTTCCATGAACTTTTTTTCTAGGGACCAATTCATTCCTTGACATTTTCTCCCAATGGGAGATTTCTGGCTACAGGAGCAACAGATGGCAGAGTACTCCTTTGGGATATTGGACATGGTTTGATGGTTGGAGAATTAAAAGGACACACTGATACAGTCTGTTCACTTAGGTTTAGTAGAGATGGTGAAATTTTGGCATCAGGTAAATGATTATTAATGTCTTTTTTTTTTTTTTGGCGGTACTGGGGATTGAACTCAGGGGCATTCTACCTCCAAGCGATAGCCCCAGCCCTATTTTTTTTTATTCTTTATTTTGAAACCAAGTCTCACTAAGTTGCGGAGTGCCTCACTAGATAGCTGAGGCTGGCTGCGAACCCGGATCCTCCGGTCTCAGCCTCCCGAATGCTGGGATTACAAGTGTGCGCCACCACGCCCGGCGAATATTAATGTCTTTATGGAAAAAGTTTAAAGTTTTCATTAGAAATATATAGAATCTAAATGTGATGGATGCAACTTATGTTTTCCTTTGACTTCCCTTTAGGTTCAATGGATAATACAGTTCGGTTATGGGATGCCATCAAAGCCTTTGAAGATTTAGAGACTGATGACTTTACTACAGCCACTGGGCATATAAATTTACCTGAGAACTCACAGGAGTTATTATTGGGTACATACATGACCAAATCAACACCCGTTGTACACCTCCATTTTACTCGAAGAAACTTGGTTCTAGCTGCAGGAGCTTACAGTCCGCAATAAACCATCTATGGTATTAAAGACTTTGGAAGCTACTGTTTGAAAAAGGGAGACTAAAAGCAAATACCTCAGTGATTAATATTTAAGCTACAAAGAATGTTTTTGTCTATATGGGTCTGGAAGTATGCTGCTTGGAAAATCTAAACAGGACAGTTCCACGTTTCTACAGCAACCATGTTTAACTAATTTCCGTTAGTTGAATAAGAGGTATTATACGTTCATGGAGGGGACATTTATGGTGCTTTGGATTGTGTGGAAACTATGCATTTTCTGTTCAAATGCTATTTTAATTTATTATGTTTAGGAAAAATTGATTTTAAAAATTCATCCTGCTTCAAGATTCAAATTAAGAAATATAATACTGTCTTGAATTTTAGCTGAAGAATTCTATGAGCATGTACGTTTCTGCTGTAAAAATGAAGTTACTGTATGGCACTCAAGTACTATGTTAAATAATCCACTAACTTTTTTTCTTGGCCCATGATTAGTGGAATGTATGTAACTGGGTAGGGTGAACTACAATTCCTTCCTAAGAGCTACATGAAGTACAACCATCCACTGACATCTTAACTTAGACCTTTGAATTTTGAGTGCACTGAAACACTCTATAAACCAGGTGAAGAAATTTAGCTTCCATGTTCTACTTCAGCTAAAATGGCTACATACAACCTAGAACACTTGAAGTCAGACAGACATTTCAGTTGCTTACCTCCAGTACTGAGCCTTGCTTTGGAAAACTAAAAGATTTAGACCAAGTCACTGCCAATTTTTGCCTTTGTTGCATTTTGTACAGTTTTTATATTTTTGATATCTTGTAAATAAAGACAACCAGCTTTTCCAGGTTCATAATTTATTGTACAAATTGAATGTTACATGATGAGTTGACATTAGCTTCTCCAGGCATGGGATCTTAACAAATGTGGTCAGACACTTTAGAATCCTATAAGCAAAGCAAAAAACAATTTTGACACAAATGTATTCAACTCTACTTTTAAGACTTCAGTAATTACTAGGACTTAGTAATTAGACCTTAGCTTGGTAGTTATCAAGGAACCTCCCCCAAACCCCGAAATTGAATGCAAATTCATCAGTTCTCAAAGGAGTTAGGACAAAAAACTTAAAGTATCTCTGAAATTGATACATTTTAACCTAACATTTCACCGGTTAACAAAGGAACTTCCTAAACAAAGGAGTTTTCCTAGAAACTAGCAGATGAAGTAACATTTTAAATAACAGAAAATAGATACTCAAAATAGATACTCATCTGTTACTTAAAATCCCAGGCACAATTATCCATTTTTACCAGGCTACTTCAATTTTCCCAAAGTTAAGAGTTACTTTATGTGGGAAATTGAACAAAATACTACTTCTTTTTCAGGAATAAGCCACAGACCACTGTATTCTGAAACACAGTCCCCAAGGTTAATAGTTTTGATATTGGAAAAGCTCTTAAAAGCAGAGAGCTATATTAAGCAAAGATCTAGATTTTGTGCTTTCTGCATATTATCTGCTGTCAACACCACAGTGGGGATGTAAGGTTTGAGGGGAGACTAGAACTTGATGTGCTTACTGATGATAAAATCTGAAACTAGCAAAAAACCCACCAATAATAAAATATTTGCAACTGTATTATAAAAGGTTGATTAGGGTTGGGGGTATAGCTCTGTGGCAGAGTGCTTGCCTGGCCTGTACAGGGCCTTGATTTTGATCCCCAGCAATTGCCAAAGGCTAATTAATTATTACATAAAGAGCATATGCAATTCACTTAATTGTTAAATAAGGACACAAGCTGGGTGTAGTGGGCACACCTGTAATATTAGTACTTGAGAGGCTGATGCAGGAGGATTGCAGGTTTGAGGCCAGACTCAACAACTTTCATTTCAAAGTGAAAAATATAGAGTTTGGCGTGTAGCTCGGAGGTAGAATGCCCCTGGGTTCAATCCCAGTACCGCAAAAAAAAAAAAAAAAAAAGTTTATTTTTTAGTACTGGGAATTGAACCCAGGGGCATTCTATCTCTGAGCTATACCCCTAGCCCTATTTTTTTATTCTTTATTTTGAAACAAAGTCTCACTAAGTTGCAGAAGGCCTCACTAGCTAAGGCTGGCCACAAACCTGTGATCCAGTTTCAGCCTCCCAAGTACTGGGATTACAAGCATGCGCCACCAAGCCGGGCTATAATATTTATTTATTTTGATACTGGGGATTGAACCCAGGGGCATTCTACCTCCAAGGTATATCCACAGCCCTATTATATTTTTATTTTGAAACAAGGTCTTGATAGGTTGCTGTGTCACACTACTTGCTGAGGCTGTCCTCGAACCTGTTATCCTCTGTATAATATTTATTTTTAAAAATTTTAATGGGAGATAGACTTCCTCTGTGAAATAGTTCATATATCATTAGTACCACAAAAAATAAAATAGCATGATCATAGTCATTGGAAATCAAATGCAATATGTTAAAAAAAGTGAAACTAAATGTTAACAAAAATAGGCTAATAGGATATGGGCAATATGTGTGTTTTTTGGCAGTACTAGGGATTGAACACAGGCTTTGTGCATGTCAGGCAAGCACTCTACCACTGATCTATACCCCTAGCTTTTGTTTTCTTTTTTGTAATGCAATATATTTTGCAAAATGATAACGTAGCAAGATCTTGTTTTGGATTAAAAACGGCTAAGGGTGTAGCCTGGAGACAGAATGCCTCTTGATTCAATCCCCAGTGTATGTGTGGGAAACTCTAACCTTGAAGTAGCTCAAGTTAGAGGCTCTTAAATCTCAGCTTCTTACCATTTATGTTGCTTTCACCGCTGGAGTTTTTTTAGATCTTAGCTTAAAGTATAAGACGAGCAAAGCAATGCCTCCATATGTGGCCAGTACACACTGAAAAAGAAAGACATGTAAACAAGAGTTTTTGTCACATCTATATTCTAAAAATACAACTGCTTAAAGGTAACATCAATACTTACATTCATTCTTCCTGTCAGAGTATAAGAGTTGAAATATTTTTTAATGCCAGTAAACTGGAATTGGGCATCGTTTTCTGGACCTGCCATAATTTCAATCTTTAAAACAGAAGAAAAGAAAGCAATAATAAATTGGTTTGAATGCAGCTTAAAAGAACATAGAGTGAGAACTGGGCATGGTGGCAAGCATCTGTAATCCCAGTACTTGGGAGGCTGAGACAGGAGAATTCCAGGTTCAAGGCCATCCTCAGCTAACTTTGACCCTCAGCAAGTAAGCAAGACCCTCTTTTTTTTTTTTTTTTTTGCGGTACTGGGGATTGAACTCAGGGGCATTCTATCTCCAAGCTACACCTCCAGCTCTATTTTTTATTCTTTATTTTGAAACAGGGTCTCACTAAGTTGCGGAGGGCCTCACTAGGTAGCTGAGGCTGGCCTCGAACCTGGATCCTCCCGTCTCAGCCTCCCAAATGCTGGGATTACAAGCGTGCACCACCACGCCCGCCTGCAAAACCCTCTTTTGAAATAAAAAGGGCTGGGGATGTAGCTTGGAGGCAGAATGTCCCTGGATTCAATCCCTAGTACCAAAACCAAAACTAAAACCAAAACTCAGTCATTGCAAATGGCTACTATAAATTTATGTTTTACCCAACACAGCAGTACCATAAATGGGCAGGCTTGCAAGAGGAGCTTTTGGAAGTACTTTGGCTGTTATTTAATAAATATCCCAGAATATAAGCCGGGCGTGGTGGCGCACGCTTGTAATCCCAGCATTCGGGAGGCTGAGACCGGAGGATCCGGGTTCGCGGCCAGCCTCAGCTACCTAGAGAGGCACTCCGCAACTTAGTGAGACTCGGTTTCAAAATAAAGAATAAAAAATAGGGGGCTGGGGATGTAGCTCAGAGGTAGAATGCCCCTGAGTTCAATCCCCAGCACCGAAAAAAAAAAAAAAAAAAAAAAAAAAAAAAAAAAAAAAAAAAAAAAAAAAAAAAAAAAAAAAAAAAAAAAAAAAAAAAAAAAAAAAAAAAAAAAAAAA